>JBBMJZ010023279.1:0-10582 GCA_037833815.1 Zingiber zerumbet
TCATGGGCAATTAGGTAAACATATTTGACTAGGGAGTGAAAACAAAGTTTTTCACCACTAGGGACTGCATGCAAAGTCTAGTTTATCAATGGGGAGTGCATGCAAAATTACCCTTAAAATATCGGTAAAGATATTTTAATAGCGATATGGTTTAAATTAGGTTTTAAATTCATTATTTAAAAATTTATAAAGATTATATATAAGTATACCTATTCAAAAACATGTGCATAGAAATATATTTTGCAAAACAAACTTTATAAAACAGCAATCCCAACTTCAGGCAGAAATGTCCAGACATTTGCAACCTCTAGTGAAAATAGTTTAGAAAAAAAAAATTTTCAAGGACTCGAGTAGGATTCTCTATCAAAAAACTCAGTTATATTCTCCCATCAGCCTAACTTGGTCACGCCATCGGGATTGATGCCCACCAGCAAATCTTTCAGTTCACCGTTCTGAAAATGGATGATGAAACTCAGCAAAAGAAGAGGAAAGAAGAATAGTTTAGGTTCAAATGTAAGATAATAAACATTCACCTGATACATATTGAGCAACATGTCTGGTCCCCCAACAAACTCTCCTTTTATAAATACTTGAGGAAAAGTGGGCCAATTGCTGCAGAAGAAGAAGAGAGTATATAGTATTAGTTCCTAATGCTCTTATTCTCTGTTCTGTTTCAATGAATATAGTCGAGAAAAGAAGCTCGGACATTATTCAAAATTAGCAAATATGATACCCTATATAGTGGAGTGGATTGATTTTCTTGGTCATTACTGCATAAACAAAGTGATAATCAACATAAATGTGTTCAGTGTGATATGGGAATCAACTAAAATTGCATTTAGTGCGAAGGAAGAATCAACTTAAATGTGTTTAGTCTGTTTGTGAAATATTTGTGCACTAACCATGATTGAGACTTTGTGGTTTGGGGTAATCAACATGGGTTCGATCCCCTAAAAATAAACTATTTGGTATTAGTTATGCGGTCCTAACTTCATTGCTCACTAATCTATGAAATCTGAACACAAGTATTATGTGCATGTCAAGAATGCTACCATTTAAATGATGTTGTTGCTGTGTAACAAGTTCTAAAACTTCTAAATTGAATAATAATTATAGTAGTATTTGAAACCTTCTGTAAAATTCACATAATCGAGTTTAACACTAGCATTGAGGATACAAATTAGGAACACTAACGGGAATAATTGCTATGAAAGAACAAATGATAACTCGTCGTTTGTTCCAATATCATAACAACACGGCCCAGAAAAGAGGGAATGGTTATGGTTCACGAACAGAAAACAATGAAACATCAAATGCACAACATAAGTATCCATATGAGAAGATCTACTGAAATTAGAATGCTGAGAACTTACGTGTAAGCCTTCACACTTTTTTGGAGCTTAAGATCTCCCAAAATATCTCTTGCCTTAATAGGAACACCTGGAACATCAATTCAAAGCAGGTAAAATGCAAAGTCGCAAACTAAAACGAGTAGAAACCTCATTTTCTCATTTATAACTCAACTGCAAGGATATTAAGTCCTTACCGTATTGCCATAGAACCTTCACAGCCAGTGCACTGAATCCACATTTAGGTGCACCTGGAAGACCTTTCATATAGATCAGGACTGGGCTTTCTTTCACATCCTGCAAGAATTTGTAAAAAAATTATATATATACAAAATGAAAGAAAGGGCTGAGTTGAATCTCTGTTAATAAAACACCTAACAGACCCAAATACCTTCTCTACAATATCCAATAAAGAGCCGGTACTTTTGTTCGTTGGCTGAAAGTCTTCATGTGTGTTGCAATCAGTAGTTATCTTTGATGGGTATGTAATAGAGGTGGCAACATCAGAATCACCACTTTGCTTGGTTGAGTAATTCATATATCGCATACAGAATGGACCAAATCCAACCTGAATATTAAAATAGTGAACTACTTAATGAGAATCCCAATATCTTCCTTAAAATGTTATACAAACTAAAAGAAAACTGCATAGTGAAACTGTAAATCTGAATGCAGACTAAAGGAAAGCTGCAAAAGTGAACTGTAAATCTGAATTATCTCAATATCAGTTGCAGATTGATATAAAAAACAAAAATAAATATGCAAAGGGAATCAATCTTTTACAAACTGACAATGAAATGACATTGATCCATTGATTGTCAAACATTTACATGGTTATTTCTCTATACTAAATTGTGAGCAACTAATAACGCTAAGCTCTGTGAACAAGTAATTATGAGAAGTGAAAACAAAGAACTTTGTGAATAAATTCACCATTCCGCATAAAATAGTAGAATTAAAATTGGAGAGTTCTATTATTACACTAGATCCAGATGAAAGCAGGTAATGCTTTTGATGATAATCCTGGCATTGCATGATCTGAAAATTGAAGCTTGCCATAAGTCTAGTTCTAAATCGGGATGATCATCATTCAGTAGTATAAGAGTATGTAAATCCACCTTATATAGAATGAGTACATAGAAGAAACAATTATCCTTGTTGAGTATGTGTTATAGCTAGATAATGTCTTCATCTTGGAGTCACATATTCAGAAATAAATACATTTCTTTTTCCAGAACTGCGACTGGGATGTATCTGATTGGGGGGAAAATTATTTGGATGAAAAATAAAGTAGTTGTTTTGTTACTCGATGCTTATTCTACTTGTGAAAGACCAAAATTTGGATTCCATTAAAAAAACATATGACCATTGGGTTCTGAGTACTAACCTTTGCATTGGAAACAGAACTTGCTGTGGCCCTCAGGATTTTGGTTGAGAGTTGTCTCGCCATTGGTATGAAGCAAATTGATTCCAATCACCACTTGACAAAGAACAATTTGAGATGCAAAAGACAAAACAAACTAAGGCTATTAAGAGATATTCAATATACATGTCAGAAAAGACCTAAAATTGTCTGCAATTTCTTTTGATAATCCAACATGCAAAATAGGTGCTTATTATATTATTGTATGCTATCACTATTGATTGAGCTTGTCTTCGGAGCATGAACTGACGTAATTGACCGTGTTAGTTGATAATCTTACGAATCCGTACGCACATTGTTTTAATTCTTCTTATAAGGATAATATGCAAAATGGGAAGATAGGAAACAACATGGCAAAAATCTAAGCCAGAACGAAAGCGTCTGGTTCGAATGGGAGCAGGAAGGAAAAACTAAGCCAGAACAAACCTAGATCTCAAAATCCTCGTCAGTAAAAAAACAATGTAAAGCAAGCAACTGCTTTGCCCTAGTTTTACGTCGATGTTGGAAACCTTTATCAGGGAAACCCGTGCATCAAAGAATGATGAAGCTAATTGGGTGGCCAACATACGAGAGGGCGTACCAGAGGGAGGTGAGACTGCATCGAGAAGGCCCGGAAGAGGGTCGCAAGACGCCGACGATGTGCGGAGGCCGCGGATAGGACGAAGGGCGGACAGCAATTGAGAGGTGGAACCTAGTAAATACTTAAATATTAACTCATCTCATAATTATTTTAGAATATGTAAGTAAAATTTAAATAAATACAAACATTAAAAATCATTATTTAAAAATCTTAAATATTTTGAAGCCCCACTACGGGATGACGCTGACTTGAAATGACTAAACTGACCCCCAACTGTGAGGACCAGCGAACGTCCTTCTTTCAGGGTCAGTTTACATAGAAGGACGGATTAAAAAGCGAGAAAAAAATTTCATCGTTTATTTCGTAAAAAAAGATGGATTTCTCTTTTTCCTTATTTACTTATCATGGAAGACGCCGATAGATTTTTTAGTAAATTTTTATTCATTCAAAATCGGAGGAATGAGTTTCTTTTTCTCATCGCGTCCTCCTTATTCTCAGCCTCATAAGCACTACTGCACTAGCGTTCCCTCACAGTCGCTTGCGAGCGCGGCATCCCCCTCACAGAAGCTCACGAGTGCAAAGAGTAGCGGGGGCGAGCATGGCAGCTCGTCGCTCGCTGACGTGAGGACGTTCACTTGCCTTCTTCCTGACCGACCCCTTTCTTTCTTCCTGACAGATCGTTTTCTCTTCTTGAGGGCATTATTTCCGTTTCCTTTCTCTTCCCACGAGGATATTTTCCCACAATTAATTCATTTCCCTCGCTCGTCCTTCCGAGTAAACTGAGCATTAACGTTTGGCCCTCTTACCTATTTTCGTCATTTCAGTTGGTAAAGAATCGAGTTATGGAGTTTTGGCGTTTGTCTTCCTATGGGAAATCTCGGGTCCCGCCGTGGAACTTCCGGCGAGAAGGTTTGCCATGAGCGCCGGCGGAGGTGGCCGTGAGGAGGCGGCCCGGTGGATCGAGATCTCCGAGAGGCTACTGAGTGCCCGGGATCTCATCGGGTGTAAACGTTTTGCGGAGCGCGCGGAGGAGGCGGATCCGTTCATCGGCGGTGGCGCGGCCGATCAGGTCATCGCGGTCGCTGACGTCCTCCTCGCCTCCCAGGTTCGCGTCAACAACCATGTGGACTGGTATATCGTGCTGCAACTTGATTCTTCCACGCCCTTTGACCGGCAGCCCTCCACTGTCCTCCGCCAGTACAGCCGGCTTGCGCTCCTCCTCCGGTCTGATCGCAACCACCTCGATGGGGCATCCTTTGCCTCCAAGCTCGTCAGACGCCTGGGCCGTCCTCTCGGATCCCAGCAAAAAAGCCCTTTTCGACTCCGAACTCGACATCGCCGTTGCGGCCGCTGCAGCCACAGCTGCAGTGGCCCAGCCAATACCGCCTCCCCCGGCTCGTCCTGCTTCGACGATCTGGGCTGTGTGCCCGTCCTGCTTCCATCTGCACCAGTATGGCAGCGAATACAGAGGCAAGAACCTCCAGTGCCCTAACTGCCGGCGGGCATTCAGCGCCACTCCTTTGCAAGCCGAGCCGCCTATAGTTCCGGCCACCGACATGTACTATTGCTCATGGGGATTCGTTCCCCTCGGCTTCGTCCCTCCGGAATTCGGCGCCGAATGGAAACCCTTCCGTCCAATCTTCCCTTTCAGTCCACTCCTTCAACCTCCAACCTCAGGAAAAAAGGGGGCGGCCATTACCCCTGTAAAGGCGACGCCTTTAGCTTCCAGAAAGAAAGCCACGGCGAAGAAGAGAGTTGGGGAAAACACGCCGAAGAAGGCCTCGTCATCAGAGATCGGAACGAGGAGCTCCGAGACGCTCAAGGCGCGATCGGTCGCCATCGACATAAACACCGAAGTCTGTTGAATCAACTTTCAGATTTCGGAATCATGTACAGAAATTATCTCCGATTGTGTTCGCAAGAATCATGGACAATTGCGACTTCCTAGCAACTATGTTAGAGGTAATAGCTACTTTGCTTAATTTAAAATTTTGATCTTTTCTCCCTTTCTTGCATGTTTGTTCAAGAAAAATGGCATTAGAACTTTTCCCCTTAGATTCAACATAGTGATTCTGCTGTGTTTTGTTCTCTACTTGTGAGTATTCATTTCTCCAACTGATTGCATATATCTACATAAACTCGAGCACACCAACTCGTTGTTAGATAAACAAAAAGGCGTTTATTGTGTGTCAGACCATACACACCTCAACTCATACAAATACTGAGAACAATAATCTAAACCACATCACACACTGTTTATCTTTCTTATACACCCTGCGTGGAGTAGAAAATGGCTGATACAACTACAAGTTTTACAGCAAAAAGAAGAATCCTTGTGTTCAAGACCATAAGGAGCGATTTTTAATCGCATACTTGCTGCCTCCCTCCAGGCCTTCTCTATACACAAGAGTCCATTTCTCAAAGGTGCAGTTGATGAAGTCATAGTAGCCACCGTGAAGGGATAGTGCTCCTTCAGTCACTCTTTTCTCAATCCATGGGTAAGTTAACAAGTTCAGCAATGAGCCATTGACTGATTCCTGCGGTAAACAGATGGATGAAATGCACCCGAATGTCTAACGAAAAGGCCTACCATGATCAACCTGTAATAACTAAAGTTACCTTTTCACAGTGTCTGCACTGGGCTTCAAAGCTCAAATTTCCAGCAGCAGCCTTGGTGCTTAACCTCGCACTCTTTCCCACAGACACCCAATTTTTGATAAAGCTTTTGAATATCGATCGGGATATGTAACAGTAAATTGGATCAGCGTGTTGTCTGCATTCACTCGGTGAACATGAATTACATAAGAGTCATGACTTACCTAGAGTCAGGATAATCTTTCATTCTCATGAGAGCCTGAATGCCTCCGCAACGACTGTGTCCCACGACTAATATATTGGGAACCTATTAAATATATCGATAAGAGTTAGTTTACAGCAAACTTTCTGTGTTAAATAGCATTTGAATCTGCTTTATGGAATTTACTTACCTCAAGAGAGTTCACAGCAAACTCAAGGGCTGCACTAGTTTCTGAACCACCATGCTGCAAACCAAAAACTGATAGATTAGAAGTTCCGAAAATCTGTATATCGAAATCATTTGTGTGGTTTACCTGAAAGGGAGGAACTAAATTTGCCACATTTCTAACCGTGAATGCTTCGCCGGGCTGAAACCCCAATATGTTGGAGGGACAGACTCTCGAGTCGGCACAAGCAATTACCATGAACTGCATGAAAAACTACGAATCGATCGATACCCTATGCTAGATCGTAGTAGAATAAAACATTTCAACCGAAGTGAATATATTGCAAGAACCTTAGGCGATTGGCCTTCGGCTAGATTTTGATAGTGACCAAGGTTCTCCCTACTCATTGCATAACATCATTAGTCGCCCAAACTAAAAATTGGATTGAGAAACTATGTATGAATTTCTACTGACATGTAATTCTGTTGTTTGAAACCCCTGAATCTGAATTCCAATTCTTTAAATGGATCTGATCCGACATGTCTTTCATTTTCTGTATGTTCTCTAGGCAATTGAATAGGATCTTTGGAAACTTTCCTGATCGAAATGTGTTTTTCCCTGTAAATAAGATGTGAGTCGATTATCATGATCCAGTAAAACTAAATGAATGAGAAAATATATGTATTTATCCATTGCTAAAGGAGCGAAGGATGCATTTTGCTTGGGTCAAACGTAATCTTCTATGATGATAGACATCATAAGACCTGTAGAGTTCAGGCAGGCATATGATCTAACAGGTTGCAGGCATAAGAACAAAAAAAAAAAGTGGAATGACGTCATCGTCGCTACCATTTTTCCAAATTGGGTTCAGATTCAACAGCCGAAGAGCTTGTGAATCCAAAACCCAATGAAAGAATTTGGAAATCGCAGTGTTCTTCTTGCCGAGATTAATAAGACGAAGAAGATCGTCGAATCAACAAAAAAAAAATGATGACTAACTTTCATCGCATCGATCAAATTGCCGCAATAGTTCAAAAGGAAGTGATCTTACTCGATGGATAGCCGGATTCTCAGTCGCGCAGCGTTCGCTCTACCCAAATTCAGCAGCGAACCTCCGATCTGAAACGGAAGCCACTCAATTTCAAAACAAAACCGCAAAGAAACCATCGAAGACGAGAAAGCACACCGAGGAAAGCTAAAAGGCCTCACCTTCCTGGTCTCGCTGAACCGATAGGAAAATTCCGAAGAAGAGGAGGAAGACGAAGAATCCACGGCGGGAATATCGAGAGGGACCCTAAGCAAGGAAGCCATGGGAGGAGAAGATCCAGCGCCAATCGCAGCGATCGCGAAACGCTCGCGGAGGAGAAAGAGCGCTTCGGCGACGGAGAAATCCAATGGACGCGGCTTTTTTTAATAGCTCCAGCGGTGGCACCGATGGAAGATCTACTGTTTTCGTCGAGACAGCAAAACCGAAAAATAACCGCTCAGAATCGAGTTTTGGCTTCGTGGCCTTATTTCATTGGGTACTGATGGTGCAGCTAGATTGCTTTATAATACCAACGGAACAGCTGGCTCCAAGATTTGTGGATGTGGCTGAAGAAGAAAGTCGTCGTTAACATCGAGGCCACATTCTCCGCGCCATGAATTAGCTGGAGGCCATTTATGAACTGCATATTCTTGATTTAGTTAAATTTAGAATGGAAATTTTTTACTCTTTATTCATTATATTTCCTACTCGATGAAAAATATCATCCCGAACGAAAATATATATCTAAGGAAAATTACGATTAATTTGGGGAGAATTTAAGCCTGCTACTCACAGTTAAGGTTATAGTAAATCAGTCAAGCGGCGGCGGCGGCATTGGGCGGCAAATCAATGGCCGTCATCAACGTCGGAGCGGCATGACGTTGGACCTCCGCTGCTTGGCCTCCACTGAGATGCTGTCTTCCACCGCCAGGCGATGGAAGGTGACACCAGAGAACACCACCGTACTGGCCGCCGTCCGTGAGTTGCCCCACCACCCTCCCAGCCAGAACCTTTCCCTGCGGTCCCGCCGCCAGGAACACCAACATCGTTATTGCCGAGAATCTACGACTTGGACAAGGGAGATGGACTGGAGGGAGTGGACTTTGGAAAGGAAGTACATAAGGATTTTTTTTTCTTTATTATTATTTTATTTATTAATTAATTTTAAAAATTCAATTTCTGGAACTTAGAATTATAGTCGTAAGAAAACACCCGTAAAAGGATTCAAAAAATCAGGCGCATAGGCCATATTTAATCACAAAATCAACTCTTTAAACGCTTCGGGATTTGGCTGATTACCTCATGCAGTATCACGACGTTTCGCTGAATCCTCCAACCCAATCTCAGATTTAAGATCGTTGATGCCCTGCTCCAGTTCGTCAATCTTGCTTCCCATTTCATCTAGTGCACTGATGTCAAAGAGAGGAACACAATTGCAGATGAACTAAAAATTTTGTATTGTGTATAGGTAAAACAAAAAAATTGAATCATAAAATCGAAATATTCTAAGTAGGAAGCTTGTTACAACATTTATATTAGAATCTTTCTCCGCCCTTATAAAATAATACATGAACAATATAACGTCAGGTATAGATAGGTAAAGTTGTTTCTATCAGTTCTGTAATCTTCTTTCCAAATTTATGTTATCAGGTTAGAAATTCGTAGATTAGTCATTAAATAGAGAGGCAGAGTCAACCTATATCGTATACAAGAAGTCCTATCAGTTATAAAATGTAGCACTATACGGTGCATAATGGTAGGATCTGATAAGACCGAACAGTCAGAAGTTAAGGGGGCGTGGCAGTCAGGAGTCAAGAGGACAGAGCAACCAGAAGTCAAGGGAATGTGGCGATCAGCAGTTAGAGAAAGAAGAGGTAGGACCATCCGACGGCATCAATGGCATAATTCCTAGCCAGGTTTCTCTCAAGTCAGTCTATATATCGAGGCATGGTCTTCTTATTAGGCCAGTTTCAGGTCTATTCTTTAGCGATTCAAGCAGGAAGATGTGCCTCACGCCACAACTCGTCCTTCGCATCAAGACCAGAAAGGTCATCCAAAGTTGCCCCTAATCAAAACCCAAGCGGGACAAAAGACGCTAGGCGATAACAAGGTCAGAGAATCGTAACTGTCTATTAGAGAATAATTGTTGTATGTCAGGGAATATTCCAAGGGTCGGCTATCATCTGCGAGTGGAACATTCTTCTGTCTCATAGAAGGGTGTCACGTGTCCTCTATTACCCTACGAGTTCTGACATCCGACATTCTCTGACATCGGTCAAGCTCCAAAAGTACACACGGTTATATAAAAAGGCAGATCCTCTCCCTTGAGCAAGTACGCGCGCTGTTGCACTTATCTTCTATAGTTCTTTTTCCTTCGTAGGAGAAAAAGTACCTGACTTGAGCGTCAGAGGGTCTACTTCGGGAACCTTTTCCCTGATTTTTGGCCTCTAATGTCCCGTGTGCTTGTCTGAGTGCGCGCAGAGCTCAAGTACCACCGTCTCAGTCATCGCTGTCCGTTAGCGTCACGTGGGGGTCCATTCTCGTGGGTACATGTGATAGGGGTGTTCTAGCCGCCTCTTCGTCAATACCAGCAACACCTCATCTAGCCTTCGTCTGACTCAGATTCTGGACAGGATCAATTTGGCACCATCTGTGGAAACTTCCTTCGCCTATTCTGGATCATGAAGATGGAGGAGAACGGAAGAATCAACGTGACCATGACGGCAGAAGAGTACGAATTGTTCAAGGAGGGCAAGAGGCGGGCGGCTTCTGAAAAACAAACCACTGCTTCACAACCGTACAAGATGCCTGCAATTTCCAAGGAGCCTACTCACGTCTCGGATAGAGGATCTAAGAGAAAACAACCTGAAGATTTCCCTCCAGTCTTCTATCGGGAGCCTGGCCCGGACTATTACCACAAGGACCCCGACTGTTATAATAAGAAAGAGCAACCGTAGGCCTCCATGGCGGAAAGCTCTCCGCTTAGGAATTCAAAGAAAGGGAAAGTCATAGTCCTCAGGGAGGAGCATCGGGGGGAGCCTGAAGAGCAAGTACCCTTTTCTCTAAGGGTACTAGAAGCTACTGAAGGGGTACAAGCCTCCAGCTATTGGAAAGTATGCCGGTAGCAAGGATCCGGAAGATCATCTGTGGAAGTTTCGGAACGTTGCGCTGTTGCACCAATACAGTGACGCCATCAAGTGCTGAGTGTTCTTAAACACTTTATCGGGCTCGACACATAAG
>JBBMJZ010023290.1:0-10581 GCA_037833815.1 Zingiber zerumbet
GTCACACTCCACGCTAGTAGGGTTGTTTGCAGTGGGCACCGGTTGTCATCTTGTCTCTTGAACAATAAGGGATAACTCAACCATCTGCTCCTCTAGTCCTCGCTAGCAGAAGGTGATCTGCTCTATGAAAACTTGCTGTTGCGAGGTTAATCTTTCCATGAAGGCATCGAGTTTGGATGTGATAGGATCCATGTCACCCATGATCGGCTCTAATTCCAAGTTGTTATGATCCCGAGTGCAGGGTCGAGTCACAAGTCGAGATCCGGATTCATACTTGGTCATGCAACACATAAGGTGGAACGGAGGGGGAAAGACTCATCCTAGACAGAATCCAAATTACTCAGGGGGGAAAGACTCGTTCTAAACAGAGTCCAAATTACTCAATTTTTCTTCCTCTTTTTATTGATAATAGCACTCCTTATATAAGGAGTCAAACATGACACGATTTAGGAAAGACCAACCCATAAAGGAAACAAGGAACCAAAAATAAAAAAGTTAATTAGGTCATTATTTGTTTCTACTATAGCAGTAGTTAAATTAGGTCATTATTTATTTTCTACTAATTAGGTATTAGCTAATTTATTTCTACTATACAAGTAGCTAATTAGACACTAACTAATTTGCTTCCAACTATAGAGGAGTCCAACAAAGGCATCCACCTCGGCGTCCACATCACCATGTGAGGCACAACTGACCTATTATGTCCAAACTGATCGTGCATGGCCTAAATTGTGTCAGATCAAGTTGTAAGTAGTCCAACACAATTGACACCTAGGCAACAAGGGCCTAAGACCACTCCCATGCTAAGCATAACTTGGTGTTGTTGATGACTTGATTGTAGCAGGATTTTTTGACAAAGAACAATTTTTAACACATCAGAAATTACCTGAGCTGTAGCAGGAAGACTTTTGACCTGAGAATCCACATTGGCAAGAGCAATTTTGAACTCTTCTATGTTAATTCCTTCAGATTCCATTTTATCAGCATCTTTGGAAGCCTTTATTAAATCAACTATGTTGCTCATGTGGTTGCTCTTCAGATAGAGTTCTACCTGAGGATACTTTGCGCAGATATCTTCTAAAACATCTTCAATTTCTTTCATGGTTAAACTTCCTGAATTATCTTTATCAGCAAATCTAAATATCTCCAAGATATCATCCTGTAATTAACCTTCACATTAGACTAGTAATAACAAACGTCTATACATAAATACTGGTGCACTGGTTTCCATTTTATGGAATATGCAAGACTGTCAAGTCTTTTTGTTTCTTATTAACAAATGGATAATCAATTAATCGCATATCACTGAATCAATTTGATTTACAAAATGCCAGACTCCAGATTCTACATAGAACAAATGGTACTTCACTGCTGGAGTCAAAATTTCATGACAAACTACTATAAGAATCTGGTTCCATGTTTATAATAAGGATCAAGATGCTTTTTGAGAATTCATACTGCAGACATGACAGGGGACTAAAAACATGAATCTAGGTTCTCACATAACTTAGCAACAAATTTGAAATTCGTGACGTTTGTGGTTCTTCATGAGTGTAGCATAATCGAAAATCTAATGTAATGTTGGTTAGAATAACAGAAAATCTAATGTTGGTGCAAGCCTCAAGCAAAATTGCCCATGGAATCAACAGTAGAAATGCATATACCATGATTTTACTTTGAGCAATTGTAGCACAATCGCCAATAGCATACACATCAGTACACTCTCTTACTCTCAGCCATTCATTTGTAGCTAAGGCACGCCTGTTACCCTGTGCGGACCAGGAACATATTTAGCAGGAATGGCAAGACTTAAAAATAATGTGAATCCACGCATAATTACTATAAATTTTAATGGAAAACTAGAAGCAACTAACCTGGCCAATTTGTTTCATGAATTCCAATATGAAAGGATGGGCTCCAATACCAGTTGACCATACAGCCATTCCATATGGAACAGAAAACTGTTGGTGAATTCCATTTTGCATAGTGAGTGTTTTATCAGATACTTCCACAACCTTAAATCCTGTTTTTAGTTCAATTCCATCCCTTTGAAACTTCTGTTCAGCAAATGTACTTATCCTTTTGTCAAACCTTTTGTTGGCACCACAACAAAAATGTTACTTAAGCAGCAGAACTGGATTGAGAATACACTAACTAAAAGATGTCTAGTTGCTATGGTTGACAGCTCCAGAAAAATTACATTGCATGGTCTATTAAGTACTCAGAGATTCTATTATCAAGTGTCTATAATCTATGAGGAATGGTTGGTATATATGGTTACCGAAAAGAAATCTGCTAATAAGATTGGCCCTGCACTGCACTGCACTGCATAGTCATAGCATGGTTTTCTAAGCATACTGATATAAGTTGATGGATCTACTACTGGGCAGACTCTTGGTAAAAGTAGGTGGATATAGTTTAGTTTAATGAAAAAAACCACATCTATAATTACAGAAATTAAATAACGGCTAATAAATTGTAAGATCTCCCTTACATTGTCAAAATGTGCTCTGCATGCCCAATTACTGTTATATTCACTAGGTCTTTTACAGTAGGGTACAACTTAGCTAAATCTTCAGCGAAAAAGTCATGCAACTCTGCTGCAAATTCGACACCAGTTGGACCAGCCCCAACAATCACAAAATGAAGAATTCTCTTCCTTTCTTCTTCATCAATGTCTGGAAGAGTAGCTCTTTCAAAACAATCTATCACACTTCCACGTATTTTCTGAGCATCCTCAACTTCCTGCAATATATATTAATCTAACATGACAAGGAAAATCACTTAATAATCAATCAAATTGTGGCAAAAGCAACTTCTCTAGGCACTTATCAAGTTAATTTACTTTGTACTCCATATCTCCATGGAAACTAAACTATTCTTTAGTACTTACAATTTCTAATATAAAAGGCAAAAACTCAAAATTTGCACAGTATTAAACTCCAGAATAATCAGCATCTTCAACTGGAACAAATGATGGTGAAAAATTACCTTCAGGAAATGGCAATGCTCCACCACGCCCGGGGTGTTGAATGTACTTGCTCTTGCTCCAACTGTTATTACCAAGTAATCATAATTGACAATAAACTCACCGTTCCCTTCCAAATTTGTCCCTATATTAGTACGGCAATGTAACTTTTTTGCATCTGGATCAATTTTGAAGCACTCAGCTTCCCAAAATTTAATTTGTCCATCCTTCTGCAGAATCAATGAGAAAAGCAGCACTGGTGATAACTGATTTGTTTATCAAATATTTCATAAAAACATGCCCTCATTATTTCACAACTGTTATAGATCATAAGAGGATTATGTTACTAGGAATTCAAAGTACAGTTGGGTTCCATTAGATGTAATACTATAAAAGCTGGTGTGTGAAGTCTTACAAAAAAGAACATCACACCACTTTCCAAAATATTCTTGATATGAAAACTAGATTCCATTATCACCATTCCTCCTCAACAAATTTGAATTCCGTCAGAAAGATTGAAATAACAGTGCTCTCCATACCTTTCTTATGATTCTACGCACGGGTTCAATAATGCTTCGCGGTTCCACAGTTCCACATGTGACACTGGGCAACAAAGGCGTGAATGCAAAGTAGTTGCGAGGTGATATCACTTGCACATCGTACAAGGAGCTATCGAGATTCTTCAAGAAGGTAGTGCCACCCCACCCAGTTCCAAGCACTACCACCTTCTTTTTGGAGGCAATTTGAGCAGACTCCGCAGCTGCATCTGTTCTCGAATCCGCATATGCCACAATGCCTCCGCCACTACACGATGTCGAAATCAAGTGGTAGAAAATGAAAACTAAAGAGTACTGAATCTTCACAGAGCCGAACAATGACGCAAATCCTTTACTATCGAGTCAATAATGGAAACAAAGCACACTTTCTAGGTTATTTGATTAAAACAAGGAAAGGAGCACTGAATCCTGACGCAAAAGGCAAACGCAATCGAGCAAAAAGGAACCTTGCGGCAAGTACGACCAATAGCTTGGAAAAGGCGCCTTGGTGTCGGAAGGTGCGGGCGGCGCCGTCAAGGAGGAAGCCGGCGAACCGCATACTCCGGCGAGGGGAAGAGACGCTGCCGATCGAAAGAAAGAAATCGAAGATCTTGATTCCTGTGGCCAGTAAAACGCCGCGACCATGGAGCTCCAGATAAGTCTTCGCCAGATCATAATTTATATTTTAATTTAATCAACCACCAGTTCGTTGGCAGAACGGCAGGACAAGGGCAAGACCAACAGCTAGTATAATCATGTGCAAAAATCGTTCTCATATTTTTTAAAACTTTTTTTCTTCATATTTTCTTAATTTTAACACAACATCTGATTTCGTGTATAAATTATTTTGATATTTAATAAATTAATAGTAAATGTTAAATATTAATATATTTTGAAATTTAATTAGATGCAGGAGTAGTAAATTGAAATAAGAGAAAACAATATTTGGTATAAATTTGGGTAATGAACAACTAGACTCAAGTAGTAAATTGATCTAGACTAGTTAGATGGCATCTATTTTAATAATCCAAACATCATTTTTACTAAGAAAATATTATCCAAGATTTTTATTAAAGTCGAGAAAAAACAAACAAACAAAAGGGCCTATTAATAATTCTATTCATGTGCTTCTGAGTCTCGGTTAACTTTACACTTTAAAGCCATCACTCCACCTTTATCCATTTAATTAGTTATAAGAACATCCCATTCTACGTTTAATGGGGTGTTATAACACTCCATGAGTATTAAAACCAATGTGAAAGGATCTTATAACACCTCTTTAAACATGTTAATAGTATTGAATGTTAAAGCATTGTGTTTTTTAAAATTTTATTTATTGAAAAAATATAAATTTTAAAATTAAAAATTAAATAAAATGGGTAAATAATAAATAACAAAAATATTGTTTAATATTATTATTATTTATTTATTTTTAAACAGTAATAATTTGATTTTTTTTTATTTACATTTTTTCTAATGGTTTAGAATTGTATTTTGTATTATTTTATTTATTTACAATTTATTTAATTTTAAATTTAAATTAAATTAAAAAATAAAAAATTAATAAGTTAAGTGTTATTATTAAAAATAATAATAATAATTTTAATATTTTAAAATATATTTATTTAATATAATATAATTTTAAATGAATTATAAGACCCATGAATAATGAGTTTTAACATGATTATAATAACAAATATGTGATAATAGACCCAATGTTTTTTATAAGATAATGGGTGTTATAACACAGATGCATTATGGATGCTCTGACAAAACTCCACAAGTAGACGAGAATACACGTATCAACGAGTTTACAAAAATAAATTTGACAGTAAACTTTAAACAAGCCCAAGAACAGTCACTAACATGTAATAAGAGAAAACAAAGAGCAGGAATAAAAAAGGGTCATTACAGCAAAAATCAAACACTAAGAATGGCGTTCAAAAAATATAATTAACAATGGGAGAGGGCAAAATGAGATTTTACACAATAATTAACAATATTTATTAGGCGCTCCAATGAGATTATGCTGGAAAAAAAGCAATATTATAAGAAAACTTGATTGCTAGTGTTTAAAATGAGAAAGTAATAAAAGGCCTCAGAAAATCCAGAAAAGTCATGAAATGCAGCAACTCCAAGAGGTTCTCCCTGCAAAAACAAGGACTCGGAGCCACCTGCACCTCAAAAATGTGGATATATCATCAAAGGCTTTTTATTTAATTGACACAGTTCAGCATTAAGTAAAACAACAGAACTGCAACACTGAATGGAAGCTAAATCTAGCACGAACGTTGGGACGGACTTACATCTTCAATGGATCTCTCAGAGTCTGACTCAGAGAACCCTTGAGTTGAGCTTGGCTTGAGGCTTGGCTTTATTAAATAATCAGTGGTTCTAGTATGAATCTGGAGTTTCAACTGATTCATGGGATCTCAACAAGCGAATTCCTATAACAAATATATATATATATATATAATATAACATGTTCAATTGTATAGGAACAAATAAAGAGCAAAGACAATGAAGAAAGAACAAGAAGAAAGCTTAGGTAAACTATAGAACATATGAAAAGCTTTAAGCACTGTGGAAACTTAAACACTACGACAGGATGAATGCAAATAGAAAAAAAAAAAACAGGCCTAATATTTGGTTTTTTTTTACATCAGGAAAGATTTACTAGTTAAATTTGCACTAAAACACCATATGAAAATACATGTAGAAAGGAAATGTAGTGTTGTAATTTAACTCGCAACTCATGATCATGAGTTCAAGCTGATGGCAACACGAAATTTGTGAGTTCTTATGACTTCAGAGCTATTGTCAGGAGCATCAAAGGATAGTTGAACTCGAGTAGAACTAAAACAAATTTTAAATATAACATCATCTACTGTATTCAAAACCGGCCATATCTCAATAGAGAGACAAAAAACAACCGCACAACAGTTTCAGTAACAGCCCTTTCATTATACTGTCATGAAATACACATTATTCAGAAGAATTAGGGTTTACATAACTATTTAAAAGCTTAGTAAGAAAACAAAATACATAACATTAACAAGTAGCAATTTAGGATTTAAAAGTTTAATTCCACCTGTCCCCAAAGTTAAGCTTTCTGCCATCATTGAACAACATATTAAACATGTTCTACTGGAGATTCTTCATCTCATATTCTATTGGAGCAAAAGGTGATATCAGAAAGGATGGATATTTCTAAAACCATACAAGAGTCAGTTTAATTTTGCAATATTCAACCTTAAACCAAAGAGCAATTTGTTTAAAACTATAAATGCACCTAAACTGTTCTGACTTTAGAGACACTCCTATCCATTAGATTAGAGAATATACTGAAAAAATTACTAAAAACCAGAAGATAAATTGCAAGACTTAATGAGAAAACAAAACTAGGACTAAATAAGGGTAATTACACCAAAAATCCACTGAGAATGGCGTTCAAAAACATAAATAACAATGGAAGAGAACAAAATGAAATTTTACCCAATAATTAACTATATTTATTGGGAGCTTCAATGAGGATATGCAAGGAAAAGCAATATTATAAGAAAACTTCATTGCTAGTGTTTAAAATGAGAAATTAATAAAAGGCCTCAGAAAATCCAGAAATGTCATCTGAAATGCAGCAACTCCAAGAGGTTCTCCCTGCAAAAACAAGGACTTGGAGCCATCTGCACCTCAAAAATGTGGATATATCATCAAAGGCTTTTTATTTAATTCATTTGCACTTATCATAACTTTAAAGCAAAAAAGTTCATGAAGATAGAGACCATTGACAAAGCAAGAAATCTAATTGTTTTAGGACACCCAGGAATACAAAATATAAGTTCAATATAACACCAACCATGGTAAAAAAAACTAACAATTTAGCCATCTCTTTGACACAGTTCAGTTGTTAAGCAACAAAACTGCAACACTGAATGGCAGCTAAATCTAGCACGAGCATTGGGGCTTCCAACTTCAATGGATCTCTCAGAGATGCCCGGGGTGCACCGTGCATAATCTTTTGTACAAATGTCCTCATCAATAAATGAGGCCTTACAGAAAACAAAAGAAATAGTTTTGGTAGTCAATTTCTATCATATATTTTAGTTTTACCAATAGGATACCATTCACATCATAACAATAACCAATTTAACATGTTTAATTGTATTGTAAAAAATAAACACATCGAATTATTTGACGGAAATGTATAAAGCAAAGACAATGAAGAAAGAACAAGTCAAAAAGCTTAGGTCAACTATAGATGTAGAAATGAAATGTAGTGTTGTAATTTAACACACAACTCATGATCACGAGTTGAAGCTGATGGCAACACAAAATTTGTGAGTTCTTCAGCCTTCAGAGCTATTGCCACAAGCAGCAAAGGATAGTTGAACTCATCTAAAACAAATTTAAAAAATAGCACTCCATAGTAGTCAAAGCTGACCAGAACTCAATAGAGAGACAAAATGCAAAGCACCAGTTTCCGTAAAAGCCCTTTCATTTCTGTTGCGAAATACACATTATTCAGAATAATTAGAGTTTATATAACTATTGTACAGCTAAGCAAAATATATGACCTTAACATGTAGCAGTTTAGGATCAAAAATATCTTGTCCAAGAAGACTTGCTCTGTATAATAGAACTAATCAACAGCAGTCTGCATCAATTTGGAGATAGAATCACTAGGAACAGCCAAATAAATATAAAATTTATAAAAAGGATCAAAACTACAAAGGAATCAAAGACAGACACGGTGCACAATTTTTTCATCAAAATATAACTGGTATCATGATATAGAAAGCGTATATATTTTTAAAAACAAATAGCTTTCATGATAAATGAACAAAGCATCAACATTATCATAGCCATGTGTTGATAATATTTATTTAAAAAAATCAGAATTGTGCCTCAGAAATGTTTGCTGATGTCATATTAAATGCAGCTTTCCCAAGTAGGTTCTCTCCCTGTTAGCAGGGGCTTGGTTCCAATACACACCCATTTTGCAGACAAATCCTACTTGGAATCATGAGAATTGCTGGCGTTTAACGACCATATTCCTATGCAAATGTTGACAAAATAAACTAATTCACGTTAATCTAAATCAAGCAAATTCACAAATAAGTTTTTTGAGAGTGCCAACTATAAAGTGATTAATGTTACCTTTAATGAATATGATACCAGTGACAATCATTTCTTTGGTTTGGTTTTTAGAATAGAATGAGTATAAAAATTTGCAAGAGAATCCTATTTGATAAATATCATGAAATACATAACCACTCTATTGCTCGGGGAAAAGAAACAATATAATGCCTCAGAAAATCCAGAGATGTCATTTGAATGCAACAGCTCCAAGTAGGTTCTCCCCACAAAGCGGGAACTTGGAGCTCTCTGCGCCTCTATAATGTGGATATATCATCACAGGTTTTTTATTCCATAAAAAATTTTAATCAGAGAACAATGAGGAAAAACTCATCAACAATAAGAATTTGCTGACCTTTTAATGATGTTCACCAAAATTGTAATTGTTTCTAATCAGAAGACTCCAAGGGAAGTAAGAACAGAAAAATAAATTTAGCCGTCACTTTGACACAGATCGTGCGTATAAAAACTCACAGAACTGCAACACTAAACGGGAGCTATATTTAGCACGAGCATTGGGGCTTCCACCTTCACAGGATCTCTCAGAAAAGCCCGGGGTGCACCGTGCTAGATCCTTATAGTCAATATTATAAAATCAAAGGATCAACCAAAAATAAATTTCAAAACGAAAATTTTTTTTGGAAGGAACCTACACTTCGTTTATCGCTCCATCATGAGAACAAGAATCTTCGAACAAAAACATCATAATGAATCGAGAATAGGGTATAAGTAATACAAACATAGAATTTGTATCTTCATCACAGGTGTAGATAATCCGCCGCCGTGAACAAAAGCCCTAAACTCTTAATGAGAAGATTGATGGGCACCACCTTATTTATAGAGGGAAAGGAGAAACCCTAACCAAGGATCGAGGTACCAAAAGCCCTAAACTCTTCTATTAACTCTTAAGCCGTTGACCATGACATTCATGTGTTTATTGATCCGACGGGTGGAATCAATTGTAGTGCTATCTGGCGGTTATCAAAGACCATGGAAGCTATATTGGATTTTAAATTTGGATTTATATATACATGTATATCTATATTTTAAAAAAATGTTGGATATTTCTTAACTTTATTCTTATTCGAAATTGATTTGACGATTTTAGAAATATAGATTCTTAACCTCAGGCATGTTTAGTTCGGGATTATTATGGATAACTATGATTATCCATGATAACCGTATTTGATTCTAGATTTTTTTTTAATTTTAAAGTTTTCATTGATTTCGAAACATCAGCACATGTCATCAATTGGGGCATTCAACCCGGAATCAGAATGCCTTCGACTGCCTTAGTTTTTCTTGATTCTGAAAGTTAAGGAAAAAAATTCCATGAGAGGCGGGTGGTAGACGGTGGTCGAGGGGCAAGGGTTGGCAGGAGCCAGGAGGTCGGCGGTGGGCACCAATCTCCGGGAGTGATGAATCAATCCTCTCTAATAGCACATCCTCTGGAAAGATATTGAAATACTGAGGTGGTGCCACCATGGGAGGAAAAAATTTGATGATGATTGGTTGATTTGTTCTCATCAAACAAATTATTTGTAGAAGAGAATCCCGACAATATTTTTCACAAAGCCCTGGACACGATACACTAGAGAAAGAGGATGTGGACATGATTGATACTGTCATGACAAATAAGGCATTAGAGTTGGGAGTGGCATAATCAATGAATTCAATGGTACCTAATTTAAGTTTCTTAAATTCTGAGAAATCATGAGAGTCAAACATCATTTCTATCTTAGTTTTTCATTCCAAGTGAGCTTTTGGACCATTTTTCCCTTGGAACTTGGAAGGTTGGAATCTTCAGCTTAATTCCTCTTGATACGGTGCATGAATGTGGGGTCCCGGAAAAAGGATTCGAAGGCAAAAGTCAGGCTGACGTGGCAGTCAAAAGTCAGGCTGACGTGGCAGTCAAAAGTCAGGCTGACGTGGCAGTCAAAA
>JBBMJZ010023316.1:0-10579 GCA_037833815.1 Zingiber zerumbet
TTGTAGACATCTACAAGTTTTAAAGAGGGATTTTAAATTTACAAAACTTTACTTATTTGAATTAGGCCACATGGTTTAAAAGAAAGTTTAAAAGTTTTTAAAGCTTTCCTTTTTTAGCCATCCTCATGGTTTTTAAAAAGAGAGTTTTAAAATTGAAACTTTCCTTTTTTTTAACCATGTTTTAAAAGAAAATTTTTGAAGAGAAGTTTTAAATCTTAAAACTTGGTTTTAATTTTTAAAACTTTACTTTTTTAACATCCACATTAGGAAAATTAAAAGAGAGCTTGTAAAATTTTATAAGAGTTTTATTTATTTGCTTATAAAATTTTTACAAAGATATTTTCTCCTTATTTTAAGGGCCGACCACCCTTTCTTGGTGCCCAAGCAAGGGGCCTGCCATTAATGAAAATAAAGAGGAGGAAAAAGAAATTAAGAAGGGGAAAGGAAATTAAGAGGGAGATTTTAATTTTTTGTAAAAATTTTTCCTTATTTACCTTGGGTAAGTATTATAAAAGAAGGGGAGGAGATGTCACATGCTAAGAAATTCTTTTCTCTCTTCTCTCAATTCTTCTCCATAGATAACCGACCCTTGCACTTCTCCATGCTAAGGCCGATCATATCTTTATGATTGCATAGGTGGCCGAATACAAGAAGGAGTAGAATAAGAAGGAGACATATTCTATTCTCTTGAATACACATTGTAATCACTAATAGTTGCTATTATAATACTAAAAATAAAAAATATTCTTGAAAAAAAATACCCTTTTAATTTTTTATATTTTTTTTGAAAAAGAAATGCCCTTTTTATATTAAAAAAAAACTTTTAATTTTTCCCTAAATTAAATTAGTTAAACTCCACGAGTTTACACCAGCAAGAGAGAGATAATTGTTGACATAGTTACGAACCATTAAGTTACAAGCTCTAAATCCCTCACCAACCTCATAATAAGCTTTGCTTAACCATTACTTGCCACCGGAAAAAGAAAAAGAAAAAAAACATGGCACAGGAAGCAAAAAGCCATTGCGCCATAACCACGTGGACACTCGCATTACTGGGCCCGACCTGAAAGTTAAATATAGACGACGCACCTCAAAAGTTGACTGTTGACCTCTATAGTTACTTAAGATATATATATATGTATTGGTTGGTTGCGGTTGATGCTTAAGCTCGCGCTTCCAGCGGCGGAGATAGCAACGACGACAGCTTCCCCTTCTGGAACCGAGGCGGGAGGTTCTTGGCGTACTTCTTGGGCGCCGGCACCGCCCACGGCAAGAACACGCCCGTGCCGCCGCCGTGCGGAGACTTCTTGCCGCCGGGACTAGGTGGCGAAGTGGTCCTGCGCGGCGGCGGAGCCGGGGCCAGCACGATGATTGGGCTGTGAAGAGCCAACCCCCAAGCGGTCGGAATCACGGCGGCAGGCCAGGCCGCGACGCCGGCGGCCGGTGCTTCTGGCGACGGCTGCAGCGGCAGTGGCGAGCTCGGCTGCCGATGCGCTAGGGATTTTAGCGCGGTGGGCGAGTCGGTTTGGTAAGTCGTGGGTCGAACCCTCGTGAATGTGATGATCACCCTCCTGTTAGGCGAGGAGCAGACAACGTGCCGGGCCATATCTGCACTATTTCCCCGCATCACTAGCAGCGTTCTGCAACGACATATTTCATATCAAATCCCTTAACAGGATACTAATTAACAATCGAGGAAGAAGTACAGTCGAGTTCATATTACATACCCTTCTTTGATGGGGAGGGCGAGAGAGCCCTTGTAGTTTCCATCTTGATCGCTGACTAGAGATCGTCCAAAAGCCATAGTAGTGTCGGAGAGGACGAGCGTGGAGATGGGATTGTCCAAATGTGGTGGTTTCAAGTATGGCTGTGAATGCTCATCCTGCGAAACAATAAAGAAGACGGCAGATGTGAAATTTCCTAATTAAGACAGTGAAAAGGAAGGGCTGCCTTACAACCTCGTCGAAGAAGTTGATTATGCAGCTGTTGGGCTTCCTGCTTTCTGGAATCAAACGCCACTGTACGAGGTTATCAATTACTGCCTGTAGAGTTGCAGGAATCGGTTCGATATTGCCTGTTACAGAACAGAGAAATGCCTGAGTTCTTCGGGATGGTTTATGAACGAGAGTATTAACTAGTAAAGCTCGTTGAGGATTTACATGCTGCTTCTTCGGTTGCTGATTGGAATAGTGGCACACCAAACTGAATGATCTCTCTCTTGTTGCCCTTCACTTGTTTGTTGAAAAAGATGAACGTTTCACCTGAAAAAAAAAAGTAGCAATCTGATGATCAAACGGAGTGAACGATTCTACTTCATTTTTTGGGAAGATACAAGATACATGAAAATAGATACCTGAGAGCTCGCCGTTGCGTCCTGCAAGGCGGAGTTCATTTATGAATTCAGTGACGCTGAGAAGCTCTGAGTCTGTGAATATGCCTTCGTACATTTTGAGACCTTTAAGGACATTGACCTGTTCAAGCATTATAAATGGCGATCAATGCATTTGTCCAGACGGCAGGCTAAAAAATGTAGCATTCATCAACTACTATTTCCTACGGTATCTTATATTGATCTCTATACACAAATTGTGCCCAATGGTGTTAAGTTGGAACTCGCCATATGCCCTTTGACTGACTCCTTGGCCACAAAACCTTTTAAGATCTTGATCCTTTCACGACCCACCATCCCGGAAACACTTTGCTCTCCGCACGCGTTCGGATTCTGCGTTGAAGCCGGTTCCTCTTGGGATCCTACAAAAGACCAATTTTTTAGTGCTAAAAAATTACTCATAAGCACAAGAATTAGATTAGAAATTGTATTAAAAAAACTTTCAGAAATCAAGTTTTAACGATCTACTAGAAGGAATGATGGATCCAGTTGACAATTTATTCTTGGATTCGAAGAATATTCTCCAAACTAAACCTTACCAAGATTCGTAGATTCAAAGCATATTCTCCAACGTCGAAACAAAACCCTAGATAACTAAGCAGGCGACGGGAAGAACAGGTGACGCCGGAAAAAATGGGGCCCACAGGTAATTCCTTCACTGGGCAACATCGGGCTCTACCTCTCCGTGCCTGTCGTAGCCAGCAGCGCAGGAGATTGGTTGGGTACCAAGCGCACAAATCAGCTTTCCTCACAAACAATCGGACGGCGTTAACCAACCGACGCTCCCGATGGACCTACCTGGAAGCGACACGTGGAAAATAAAAGGGTGCTGTAGCGACCGGTCCTCTTTCCCCGGTGGTCGTGCAGGCTGCTCTGCTCCTTTCCTCTACAAAGCACCGCCACGGTTTCTAAACCAAACGGCTCCAAAAAGTGGCAAGTTATTGTACAACGTGGGCTTCACACGATGCCCAAAACCGTGCGAGAAAAGTACGGGCATCGGGTCGTGGCGTCGCCCCTCCCGTGAACTCTTCTACGAGCCGGCACCGCGGCCGACTCACGGGGATCCGATGGCAAGGATTAGGGACCATCTCTCATCGTAACCGTCGGATCATACCCTTCAGCGGC
This sequence comes from Zingiber zerumbet, assembly GCA_037833815.1. Taxonomy (NCBI): domain Eukaryota; kingdom Viridiplantae; phylum Streptophyta; class Magnoliopsida; order Zingiberales; family Zingiberaceae; genus Zingiber; species Zingiber zerumbet. The sequence goes on from JBBMJZ010023316.1 coordinate 3,515, forward strand.
AACAGACCCCAAAAGTTTCGATCTAGAAGTTTCGAACAGAAATATCTGCAACAATTTGAATAATGGAAAATCGAAAAGAGGAAAGTAACGGTTACCTCCGTTAGCTTCGTCACCGTCTTCGACGCCCTTGTGATCCGATGAGTCGCCGGAATAAACTTCTTCTGCGTGCTCAAGCGGTTCCTCCGGGTCGATGGCAGAGTCGGTAGCTAGCGCCGCCTCCGCAGCGTCATATTTTTCCTCTTCTGGGGCTGCGTCACCCGCCGCTTGCATCGCCTCCTCTGCAGGCGGCTCGAACTTCCCCAAGGCGTCCCTCTCGCTCTCGGCCGCTTCCTCCGTTGGAGTGCCGTCGTTCTCCTCTGGCGCCATCTGGGCCTCCGATTGCATCACCTCTGCGGATGGCTCTAACTCCTCCATAGGGACCCTCGAACCATCGATCGCCTCCTCCACCACAGGAGCGGATTCTTGCTCCGTTGGTTTCTCCAGATCCGATTCCCTAGGGTCCTCCAAAAGGCAGTAGTCGCCGGAGCGGTTAGCGGACACGAGGCGGAGCTCGGCGGCGACTTCGGCAATCGTATAGTACTTTTGCATGTGGAGCACCGGGATCCAGTTGAGGCGTCGCCGGTGTATCGCAGCGAAGGACGACTCGTACTCCTCCACACCTCCGATCTGTGCCAGGTGCCCGCACAGCTCGTCGATGATAGCGTTCGCCGCCGCGAACTCCCCTCGGAACCATCCCAGCATCGCATCCTTCACGTACTCCTCGGACACCTTCGCCTTCGTCTCGGCCCCCGCCACGGAGGTCGCCATCACCCACTCCAACAAAACCACCGAGATGCCGAAACGCTTAGCAAAAGAGTACAAAACTGAGGATGAGACAACTCCCGCACCACGAGCAGAATTTATAGTGGCCGACTCCAATCGCGAGTTCTCCCCAAACCGACGTGCCAAATGGCGAAGGCGGTGACCAGAACTAATCATCCAACGGCACCGGTCGCTTCAGGTAAATTCGACGGCGGAGTTTTTTAGGATAAAAAAGACATTTTTTAATTTAAAATTTCTATTTAATTTCTTTGCGCTGCTGTGTCCATTCTGACCTCCCCGTGGAGGCTGACGTCAACCAGCACGGCAGCACGCCTGGTGAGCTCCAATAATTTACATTAATTAATCTTTTAAAGTTTTTTTTCCCATTTTATTTTTTTATTATTAAAAGCGATTTTTTAAAAATTGCTACATCTCGTGTTTCTCGCGTGTGTAGTTGTGTACAAGTTATGGAAGTTGACCGGTGTCATTAATGCAAACCTCCATGCAAGCGAAGGTGATGATTGCATGTGTTTCACAGACAGGGAGCAGGATTTTCCTTGCCATATCTCCCGTTGATGAGGTACCCTTGCTCAGGAGCACCAAATTTGGCATGCGTGCCTGTCCGATTCGGAGCAGCAGATTGGTTCGCTGGTTCATAAGCAAGAGAACCGGGCCGTATTGAGGTGAGTGACAACAACTATACCTTTGCTTATTAATGCTTAAATCTTTGGATACAAATCAAAATAAGTTGGGAAAAAAAAAAGAACGCCCCTATTTTTTTTGGAGTAGTTGGGACGGGTAATATTTTTTTAAATAATACAGTTGACCTCAAGTTTCGTTACACACGTTAAATCTTAAAGACACATTTTATAATAATTATAATTTCATGCTATTACGATATAAATATTAAGTGAACATGTTGAATCTATATTATAACGGTTTTAAAATTAAATTCTAATTATTATAATTGTGAATATTTTTGAATATTCATTATAATATCTACGAAATCATAATTGTTACAATGCGCTAGATCAATTCAATATTTAATGTGTGTGATAGAAGATAATAATGTCGAACAGTATATTTGAAGGAAGTTATGTCATTTTACAGGGAAGCTATATCATTTTATAAGGAGGGCTAGTGGGGTGGGGTCATCCTTTTAATAAAAAATAAAAAAGATGAACCCCTTTGATAATTCTAAAAAATAAATGTACCCTTTTAATTATTGCTTAAATAGTTTTTTTAAAAGTTGGCATCAAGTATCCAAATCTTTGGCTGGACTAATCCTAGGGTGTCGACATGGTCCTATAAAAGTTTCCCATCAACCACCTAGATAAATCGGAAAAATACACATAGAGGTCTATACACATTCTTTGATCCGCTACTCATTAAAGAAAAAATCCTCTGTAATATGTTATAGCACTCCAGATGTCTAGTATATTATTAGAGCACCTGACCATGACACCAGAGCCGTAACTTCCATGAGATTATAGAGGCAACCGCCTCAGGGCCCGATCTAATGAAGGGCCCATTTTTTTTAATTATATCAAAAAAAATGAGAGGCATGGACCTAAATGACCGCTAGACCTATTTTCATGACATCGAGGCACATACCGACGCACGCCTCTTCTTTGCACGTGATTTCTTCACCAAAGTTCTTTTCTACCAATGCATGGATCCACTAAACAAGAAGTAATTCTAATCTTCTTCTTCGTCTTGCAACACACGTGACCAATTGTATCTTAATCGTGCAACAACGACTATTTATGCCACCTAATCGTGATGATTCTCGTAATGGCTATCTCACGCGACGTGGGCTGGCAGTTGGCCTTTACTCGCGTGACGTAATTGTGCAGCACGGTGGCTATCGCATGCTACCCGGACGCTTGTGTGAACAACAATCTAATTGCACAGTTGTTACTGCGTATCGCCTTGCTATTGCCTGCAACCACCGCATTGATCTCAGTGTTACAAGATACACTAAATGAGCTATCATTGTTATCGATTAAGAAAGAAATAGTATGACAATTGAATTATTTAGATTTTATAAATATTTTTACCTCTAAAACGCGGACTAGACGAGTAGTCTTTATATAATTATTTTAAATATTTATTAACTTTTTATTCATGTAATATATTATTTTGATTTATTTATGTATTTAGTATATATATTATTTGTAAACTAAACTTTATCATTATTTGCCGCAGCAAAGGGTCACTTTTTAGTATGTGCTTTAGGCCCCATTGAACAAGGTACGGCTCTGCATGACACCCTGCTCCCGGAGGGGCCCAAACAGCTTCATAGAATTATGAAAAATGTTTTTTCAATCTATTATCAAAAGGGCATCCATCCTATCTCACATCTATATATTATACTTTTCCGAAATTATTTTATTTTTAGCATTATTATAGTAAATATAAAATCATAACTATTATGCAATTATAGCAGCTACACATTACACAATAATAGCAACTATGATTTTGTTATTGTAACAACTATGATTTCATAGTTATTATAATATAATGCTAACTAACATTGATTAGAAATAAATTTTCTATATTACAGTAGTTATGATTTATAGCTACTATAACACAATCTGTGCTACAGACGGTGGACACATGGTGGACACATGGTATCTCTAGCGTAATGGCCAGGGGTCGATTCTCAGGAACTGAGGACCTGGGGTTTACCTCGCGCATGCGCCTATGACCTGTGTACCTATATGAACCTCTCTCTATATTCGTGGGGCTGGCACTAGGGGTGCGCTAAGGTAGCGGATCTACCTTTTTTATAACACAATCTGTGTTGACTCGAGATAAAATATTTATATTACAAAAATTATAAACTTTAGTTACTACAACGCAATGCTATTAATATTCATCAGAGTCGAATTATTATTATAACATAATATTAATTAGTATTTGATCAAAGATGAAGAGCTCATATTATAACATTCATAAATTGTAATTACTATAATATAATTTATTAATGTTAATCAAGATTGAAATGCTTATATTGTAGCCGTTATTAACTCATAAAAATGCTCTTTTAATTTTTACCTTAAATTCTTTTACTTAAAGAAGAAATAAATAGTTTTTTTAAAATACTTTTAAAAACTAAATAATGGAGAAAAACAACCCAAAATAGTTTTCTTTTATAATTTGTTGATTGAGAAATAATTTTAATAACGATCATTCTTTAGCATGATCAACCATACTATATCCCGGGTAAGTTAATTAGACACCTAAGATTTGAATTCCAACTACGACATATTAACATACATTTTTTTTTTTCAATATATGACAAACCTAAGAATGCTAGTTGCTCCGAACGGATAATCATGAGTATTTTTTGATTTATTTAATGGTAGAACGTGGAATTGAATTGTCTACTTAAAATTAACCGAGTTGTAGAATATGAATACATAATGTATAATAAAATAGTATTATCTAAATCATCTCAACTATGCATTTTAAAATATTCTTCCTAGTGTGTTTTGTTGTCGTGGAAGAGTCATCACAATCTTCCATAGTTTTTTACTCAAAGTGTCTATTTTTGGAATGGTTGGAGGTCCCATATGATGGTTCAAAAGACATTGGAAATAATGACCCCCTACGATAATATAATAATTAGACTAAATAAATCATTATACAAATGGAGGAGGAATCATTCATGAGTTGAAGAAGATGATAATATATACTATAGAAATCGATAAAAAAAAAAGTTTGAAGAGATTTGTTATTCCAATTGAACAGTGGTATACATGTTATGCTTTATAATATCATTATAACTAATAGTTGGAAATAGGAGGTAACATATAATAATTTATGGAGTAATGACAACTTTGAACACAATTAATTAGCACGTATTAGAAAATAAATCCATAGACCTCAAATGAATATCTAAAATTAGGTATCGAGAGACATTAGTTTTGAAATATTAGTATGTTCTTGAGGGAACATTGCGTTTGGTATTGTAGATTGCCCATATAATTAAGATATCAAGATATCTCCACAATGCATTGGGGAAGGAATTTTAGGCCTAAAGTGTCATGGTGTGTGGTTACTTTGGCACCTCGATGGTGGCCTATGCTTTAGTAGATTCCATGTTAAAGAATTTTAGCATAAAGTATTAAGAGCTTTCTCTTTGAATTGACAATTAATAGATCATGATTAAAAATTCGATTAAAGATAAGGATTTTATCTTGTTATTCTCGCTTTAAATTATAGCATGAAAAATACCTTGTTATTAAGATTTTTTTTAAAAAAGGATTAACCTTTCTTCGCATTGAATATCTTTGTCTACATTTCTTGAATACTTTTGATGATGAATTTATTATCTGAATGAAATTCTTAGGGTGAATTATAGAAATCAAGCCTTGAAACTTAAATTAGTTAATAAATCGCTATTAGATGTTTACTTTGTAACAATTATTATTATTTTACCTTTTCTTTTTGTCAAAGCTAAAAAACAATTAATGGTTGAAAAAATAAATAAAGAATTCATTAGAAGTTGAAAAGTTTTACAAGTCTTATCTTTAATTAATAAAATTCAAAAGTGCATATAAATATAGAGTGGTTGTATTCAATGCGAATTTTATAAAATGTGCAATAGGTGAGGTTTCATTTAGCTATGAAGATTGAAGTAGTCAATGTAGTGTACAAGGGGAGTTCGAGAGAGTTTTAACGAGCGAAATGACAGCATCCACTAAAAAATTATCTAAAATAAAGTTCCATCGGTAGGACTAGTCATAACCCGAGAATCCTGATTTTACCGATAGATTTACTAATGAAATGTATGTTCCGTCGGTAATCGATAATACCAAATAGGCATTACCAACGGAATGACTATTTTGTCGGTAATACTAAATAGGAATTACTGACGAAATGACTTTTTCATCAATAATTACCTACAGAACACATATTCCGTTGGTAATATAGGGATTACCAACGGATATCAAGTTCTGTCGGTAATTATCAATGGATTCCCAACGGACATAATTCTGTCAGTAAGTCCACATAAAATTTTAGGGCATGACCTCGAATTTTCCTCACGCACATGTTTGATTCCCAATCTCGATCTACTCTGGAGATTTATGGTGAGTTCTCTCCTCCTCCTCTCTCCCCCCTCTTCCCAACACTGGCAGTGACTAGCGACTGACATAACATGTGGTTGGTGACTGTGCCTACTGCTAGCATGCGTGATGCCGGCTGTTGTGCCGGTCACCAGAACCTAGTTGGCGGTTGTGCTAGCCGCCAACACGCTGAACTCCTTGCAATCTCAAAAATCCACAGGACTTGAAATGAATGCAATCTGAAGTCTCTAGATCCATCAATAGGTTTTGATCAAAATCCACTTATGGACGTAGAGACCTCATATTGCAATCATTTTAATTCCTGTAGATTTATAAGGTTGCATGGAATTGAATGGTGACGTCCATTGCATATTTTGACTGATCCAGAGGTGTTAAAATGTTATAGAAAAAATTAGCTAAACCAATCCAACATGAGTCTGATATGGTTAATATCAGGCTCACGTTGGGTCCGATATGAAACCATATTGAGCCCAATGTGAATCTGATATGGAACCATACCAGGCTCATGGTTCATATCAGACCCACATTGGGTTATTTTAGTTGATTCTTTTGATCATATTTTAACACATTTGGAGAAGTCAAAATATACGATGGATGACACCGTTGGACTCCTTGCAACCTCAGAAAGCCACATGACCTGAAATGGGTGCAATCTAAGGTCTGTCTCTAAGTCCATCAGTGGATTTTGACCGAAACCCACTAATGGACCTAGAGACCTCATATTGCACTCATTTCAGTTCCTATGAATTTCTAATATTTCAAGGAGTTAAAATATGCTATCAATTGTTTATTTCGACTTCTCGGAAGTGATATAATATAATATGGAAAAATCTCTTTGATTACTGTGTTGTGATTTTTATCCTTGTTGGTACATGTTTACTGTGTTATAATTCTTCCTCAAAGTTCATTAGTGAAAGAGGATCAACACCTTATGCTCCTCACCTATGCCTGCTAACTTTGGATAGCTAAAAAATGGATCTAAAATGAACCAAAGATGTTAGTCTAAAGAAGAATTCAATAACATCAGATTTATTTTCTTTCCTTTCATATGTTGGATTGGTAGCATTACATTGTTCTATCCCTATATCTTCTCAAAGTCATCATGTAATCATATCGATTTCCTATTTTTTTTATTATTCTTTTTACACAAGTCTTACTTCTTTAGCAT
>JBBMJZ010023325.1:0-26266 GCA_037833815.1 Zingiber zerumbet
ATCTAAGGGCAATTTGGTCATGATATTTACATGAGGGGAGTTGAAGCAAAGGAAACTTTGCATGTAGGGAGTGGAAATAAAGTTTTTTGGGCATGGGGATTGCATGCAAAGTTATGATTGCCATTGGGGATTTTTCTCTAATTTACCGAAATTTCAAACGTCTTTTCGAAAAAAATGTTTTTTTTTAAATAATTGCAAAACAAGCCGATCCGAAAAATTTTCGGAAAACGCGTTTTTTTTTCTATGTATGCTGCAACGCATCCGTCTTTCCCAAACTTTTTTCGGACAATCCCTAATTTCCTATCGTCTTTGAAGAATAACCCTAGGTATACAAGATGCCGGCCACGGCGGGTCGCGTTCGCATGCCGGCGAACAACCGGGTGCATAGTAGCGCAGCCCTGCAGACTCACGGCATCTGGCAGAGTGCGATCGGCTACGATCCCTACGCCCCCACCAACAAGGACTCCGACAAGGGATCCGCCCTCCCCGGAGAGGATGGCGCCGCGGCATCCTCGGAAAACGCCTACGCTAGTTTCCAAGGCCTCCTCGCCCTCGCACGCGTCACCGGTTCCGGCTCCAACGAGGCCCGTGGCGCCTGCAAGAAGTGCGGCCGCGTCGGCCATCTCACCTTCCAGTGTCGCAACTTCCTCAGCGCCAAGGATCCCGACAAGGACAAGAACGACGCCGCCCTCCAGGCTGCTGCTACCGCTGTCTTCGAGCAGATCAAGAAGTCAAACGGACTCAAGCCGGAAAGCAGCGAGGAGGACGATGAAGACGAAGAAGAGGAGACTGACAGCTCGGACTCTGATGTGGATCCAGAGATTGAGAAGATCATTGCCGCAAGATTCGGTAAAAAGTCAAAGAAGAGCACCGACCGCCAGAGAGCGAATGATTCTAAAGGGGAGAAGGTGAGCCATCGGCACAGAGGGAGGTCCGGGCAGCGGAGCAGGAGGAAGAGGTCTGATGATAGTGATGAATCTGACAGTGACGAAGAGGACGAGAAGACACAGAAGAGGAGGAAACGTAGGGGCTCGGACGATGATGTGGAAGAGGACAAGCATGGGCACAGGCACAGGCACAGCAAGAGGAGTAGGAGGGATAAAAAGAGGAGCAAGAGCCACCGGAAGAGGGATGAATCTGATGACTATGATGATGACTCTGAAGATGAATCTGATAGACGACACCACCGACGCCATCACAAACGGGGGCATCATGATTCTGATGACGGCGATAGTGACAAAGCCAAATTCCGGAAGAAGTCTCGTAGGCACCATGATTGACACAGAAAGCAGAGGAGTGATGGTTCTGAAATGTGCATGGTGGGAGGAAATCAAGCGAAGATAAGAGTGCCAAGCACAAGCACGATGGACAAATAATTCGGTCAGTAGGGTTTTCTTATGCTATAAAAACAGTATTTGTGGTTTGCTTTTGTAATGTTTTAACTCTTAAAACTTCAAATTATATGTTTGAGATGTTATATTGTGCTAAAACTTCAAAAGCTGTCTCTAAATGGATATATGATCTTGTAATTTGTGATGATTGTGCTATTATGCTTTGTCATTCTTGAATTCTGCATGCTGTCTTTTAGACTACCCAATTGTTCTTTCGGAATTATAAGATGCCTGTGAAGGATGGTTGAAATTGACAATTATTGTTGTGATTCTGGTCATGATGGATATGGAATGTTCATTCTAATAAAGTAGTTACCGTTCTTTGGATTTGATCATTAAAATTCTTGTCAGACTTTATTACAGTAAGATGTTGTTGGAGGATACATATCTTCTTGAAGTGATTATTATTCCATGCTGCAAATATTTTTGAGAAGTATGAGGCATGGTGTTGCAACCTCTATTCTGAATTCTTTGATTTATTGAAACAAGAATTTAAGGAATTGGCAGTACATTAGTTTCCATGTTGGTAATCTAAATATGAAAGTGTTTTTCTTCCACATTGTAGCTGCATATTCATTCACACTTAATCTTGCAAGTTTAGTTCAAGCACAAGTGAAAACAGGTTCCTATTGTGAATAGCTTTTCTTTTCTGTATAAATTCTGGTAATATAACTTACAAGTTAAAGCCAAGATGTCGTTTATTCAACAAAAGAAACAAACACATTAATTGTCATGGAAGAAAATTATTTGAACTTTATCTTTTTTTTTTTCTTTTTATTTTGGTTGTTGCATTGCATCATACTATTTATCATTGGGAAATGACTAGAGTCAAGTTAATAAATTGTCATGAAATGGTTTAACCTATAATAATATTGACTCGATGTCAATTTGGTTGTGAAAATATTGTTGTGGTAATAATCCAAAATGAAAATCGAGCAATTAGAGAAGCTTTTATATGTAGTCTCATATTCTTACTCTTTAAAGCTTTTATATGTGTTGTGAGCATAATTTGTCATTAAGCTACACTTGTTTTCCAAACTCCATCTTCTATGGTACTCACATTTGTTAGAGCCAATGTGAGAGGTGTCAAGCTCGTTTTGTTTTTCTAATAAGCTTGTACTTCCAGTGGCCAGCGTAAGAGAAGTGCTAAAACCTCATTTTGTTAGATATAAAACAAAAAGAAAACAATGCAAACACATAAAAACCACAAGAAGTATGCTGAATAATGTAGCAATTTTCTAATCGAGCATACTCTTCCTGTATATGTTCTCGGACGTAGCAGGAGTGCTTCAACAAACGGAGCCATGTTCTTTATTAACTCTTCCCGAGTCATGGTGTTCCTCTGGAAAATGAAAATAAATAATCTTGAAGAGAACAGAGAAAAAGGGTGGTCGAAAGAACGATGGAAACAATAGGAGAGTCAAACATTTTGAATGGATGACATACATTCAATGTGATACAAAGAAGGCATTAAAGCCATTTTTACTTGCTTGTCTCCTCTTTTGAAATTAATTTAATTGATGCATGCAACTTGATTTTCCTATTGATGGGAAATAAATGGATAAGCTAAGAAAATAAATCAATAAATAACAAGTAATTTCTAGAAGTCTATTTTTTTATATAATTTTAATTTCCAAAGATAATAATTTTTATATGTAAATAAAATAGTCTCAATGTGAAAAACTCATCGATGCTTGTCTTTCTTAAAAAAAAAAAGAAAATCTCAAGTAGTTACTTGTATTAGAAATATGAATAAAGGTATTGGATGCTTGCGTTGTCGAATAAAGGAATATATGAATGGAAAAAACAAATTTGATTACGACGATCGCACAATTTCCTTTTATTTCGTGTTTGTTTTGGAAGGAGAGAGGAGTGGAGAAAGGAAATAAATAATATTTTGAATATGTCTATTTTATTTTGTTTTTTATTCGAAGAATGAAATAAATTAACCTTGTGACTAGCTATCCTTCCAAATTTTTGGTGATGCCTAAACAGACTTGCCATATATATCATATGAAATAAGGACAATAGTAAAATTGAATGCCTGACTATACTGTGAGATCAAATCCCCTGGTCTATCAAAAAATATATATATATATATTAGGAGATAGATCATTTATAATTACGGTTGAATTATGATTTCAATTTTTCTTAGGTTTATTGTCCCTCAAATTATAGTTTAAATTGGAGCTTCAGCGCCCGGTAGCTTGGTTACTTGTCCATCGCCTACGACCTCCGAGAGGCCTCCGACTATTCGTTCTGATTTAAACTATAACTTAAGGCCTAGGGAGATAGTGAACCTAAAAAAACTTACAACAACTTACGATCGGATCATAGTCATGATTCAAATGCAATTGTCCCCACATAAAATTATTACATCTTTAGAGCAGTGGCCGGCTTCTCCTTGTACCAATTTTATATATATTGTTAGGCTGTCTGTATGCAAGAAAATCAGTGTGAATGAGGGGGCTCATGCATGTCAATTGTCAAATTAAAGCAGAAAGAAGTGAATATATACTGTTGTTAGAAGTGAATACAAGAACGCATTCAAAGGTCCCCTCGCCTGATTCAACGTACAAGGAAAATGAATGATAAGAAGCTAAGGATAGATAGATAGATCTGCACAAACATTAATTCAAAAATTACTTCATGGACTAACCTTTACGTACCCATTATGCTGTCGATCTTATTATATATCTGCAAATATTTTTATATTCATATAATCAGCTCATAGAATAGTTATCTCCATCTCTTTTCACTGATCAGTATAAATATAATAATATATGTTCTTGAATATAAAATTTACCTTCGAATCATACCAATCAATATGGATTAATTGAAGCTAGCTGTTCAAATCTTGCTAGGTAAAAAAAACAGGAAAGAAAAATCCGTGTAAATCATTTCAATCTTTCGATATATATATAATTAGTTTCTTTAGCCCTCCAACCAATTGAGAAATAAATGAAATGATCCAAGCACAAAGTAAAGACGTGCAATAATGGATCGAGTTGGTCCTTGAAAACTAAACAAAAGAAAAAGATGTGTCCTTGACCAATCGCCCACCAACTCCCCCACCCACCAATAACGCTAGTCTGACTTCTCATCCTCCGTCCTCTATTAAACCAAATCTATTTCTTCCATCTGCGCCACTCATCCATCATCTCTAGCTAGCTAGTAACTAGTAAACAGAGTCATTAGGGTTGAGCTCCCACAGATCCAGAATCATGGCGGCTTCCCACACCGGCAATTTATCAAACAGATGGTCTCTCGCCGGATCCACGGCTCTCGTCACCGGCGGCACCAAAGGAATCGGGTAATTTCCCTTGCTTTCTTTCTTTCCATACGTCTTTTGCAACCGATCGTCATGCTTCTTTTTAATTTCTGTTCGTAGATTCTCCATCATCGAAGAGCTGGCCGGACTGGGAGCCGCAGTCCACACCTGCTCCAGAAACGAAGCCGAACTCAACAAGTGCCTGCAGGACTGGGAGAAGAAGGGCTTCAAGATCACCGGCACCGTCTGCGACGTGTCCTTGCCGGCTGACCGGGAGCGGCTGCTGCAGGATGTCAAGGCCGTCTTCGACGGAAAGCTAAACATCCTCGTACGTGTGTATATATATATGACTTCTCCTCAATTTTGATCTCCTCTTCTCGTCTTGATTGTCCTACTTCATCGCGCTCCGGTTGATCCGCAGGTGAATAATGCGGGAACAGGGTACCCGAAGCCGGCGACGCTGTGCACGCCGGACGACTTCAAATTCATCATGACGACCAACGTCGAAGCGGCTTTCCACGTCTGCCAGTTGGCTCACCCTCTGCTCAAGGCTTCCGGGAGAGGCAGCATCGTCTTCAACTCCTCCATCTCCGGCATCATCGCTCTCGAGTACCTCTCCATCTACGGCATCACCAAAGGTTTTACTTTTACAGAAATGATTTTTTTTTAAAAAAAAAAATCTAGAAAAAGAATTGAATCATCATCGAATAGAAATTCTAACTGACCTGCCGATGTTTTTAGGTGCTCTGAATCAGCTTGCGAGGAGCTTTGCTTGCGAGTGGGCGAAGGACAACATTCGCGTGAACAGCGTCGCCCCCGGCGCTGTGGAGACGCCGCTGATGAAGCCGGTAGGCCTAACTGTGAAATTTAAGATGCAAATTTAGTTTTAGTTTTAGTTTTAGTTTTAGTTTTTAGTCTCGCTTAAAATTTAGTTTGGCTTGATGATGAGTTTGGGGCGATCGATCGACAGGCATTCGACAACAAGGAGTTCGTGGAGAGGGAGGCAGCGCACGTGCCGCTGGGGAGGCTGGGAGTGCCGGAGGACGTGGCTCCGGTGGTGGCGTTCCTTTGCTTGCCGGCGGCGTCCTACGTGACCGGACAAGTCATTGTGATCGATGGAGGACGCGTTGTGAATGGCTACTACTGAGCACTGCTGCCGTTCAAGAGTTTGTTCGTTATGCAATGGGCGTTTCGCAATTTCCTTTTACATGTAATAATATTTTCAGCCGTAAGAGTTGTGTTTTTATTGACCAATTTAAACATCTCTTAGGTAATAATATTATTGGCAATTTATCAAGGAAAAAAAAGGCGTATTTGATTTTATTGAATATCTAAGGATGCATATTTTCTAAACGGATTGGAAGTGATGTGAAAGCCCATTGATCATAACTTAATTGGCACTTTTACCTAATGACTTTCGATGACATCCACATCCACTCTATTAGAACAATTGACTTCCTGCTCGATCTAATTAGTACTTAATTTAAGGCCAAATAGGAATTAAAAATCGAGACTTTCTTGGGCACCACCTATCAACCACACTAAATTACAATAGCTTGTAATAAAAATTCAACGTAGGAGACACGTTTCCACCGGATGCGTCAAACTCTACCCACTCTTTGGTCATCATTTTAATGCCTCAACCAACTCCGATTTTTTTTTTAATCTATTTTTAGAAAATTAGTGAAATCGAGATCTCCACTTTTGGGACCATTGTTGACACTAAATTAGTGAAGACGAATCTACCATACTCTTGTGCAATTTTGCGCAGTAAAAACAATAGACATGGCATTTCAATAATTAATAGATAAAAAATATAAGAGGTGCGTAAAATGATAATTTCAAAACTATGTCTGTATTTCGAAAGACGGAAGAAGCTTTGAGGACAAAAATGAATGAAAAAGTGTCCAAATTCAATGATAATGTTTAATTAGGTAGCACGTAATTATCATACAAAGCAGCAGCCAGCCAGCCGTCCACTATCACCTAAAGTCAGTGTTTTTAAAAATCATTAAAGTTTAAATTAAGATGTGATGGAGAAGGCATTCTCTATTCTTTAAGTTTCTTATAGCTCAGCTTGAACGGCACCTTCTCGAATAGTTAATTCTAATTGCTTTCATCTTAAAGCTTTTGGTTGAGTGATATATATATATACACACACTTGTTACGGCAACCATATCTTAATCATAAGCAATACACTTAATCATATAGTTCTTTCCTGTATTCGGATGTGCTGCAGATACAGAGAAATTAGTCACTAACTGATCAGGGTTATGCAAACAGATATCGGTTGACTCTTGCAATGTTAATTATGGCTTGTAAATATAGCTAGATATTTCACATCACTTCTCATGTTTTCATACAGAGTATGGGACAATATAATCCAAGTCATGCAGAAGAAGGTACTGGAAAATTTCTGCTTTTTTATAACTAGTTACAAAAATATTTAAAAATAGTTGTTGGAGTTCAACACTCGTTACTTCCCAATTTATAGTATCTTTATTCTTACTTATTACCATAAATCCAAGTCAAGTATTCAGATTCATATCTAATTAATTAAAACCAGTACTGGCTAATCAAGGCGACAACCGATAACAAAGAATGAGGGTAGCATAAATGATATAGGTGCATAATTATTCATCAATTAAAATCATGAATAAGCAAATTGAATCCCAATTATATGAGTGTCGACATGTGACCAACCAATTACAATGAACAAATTGTTAGTTATCTAACTTCACTGTTGAAACAAATCAATTGCTGATCACAAGGCCTCCAGAAGTTAAAGCAAAAGGGATACACCAGATCCACTATCTGATGCTATAGCGAGCCCAAAAACATGTCTTGAGCTCCATCCCTGGCTGTATTGAGGATAATGCATGTAATTTTATCACTTGACACTCAATCGCAGCAGAATCATCTTTCAGCTAAAAAATAAAAAAAAGGACGGAGAACATTGCCTAATTACTCAGTGCAATTGATGAATCATAATTGTACGTATCAACAAATAAAGAGGGAGAACTCCAATTCTTTATAAGCCGTACTGCAAGGTACCAAAGCTTATGAAAACTCATGAAACTGTAATCAGTAACTTGAACAAAAAAAAATAATATATGTACATCAAAAACCTTCATGGCGGCAACAGCAAAACTCAGCATCATGTGATGCCTTTGTGATGAAAACTATTTTATCTTGTACCAATGGAACTGAAAAAATGAGTCAGTACTCAGTAGCAACAGTGCCACAGGCATATGGCAATGTTCAGTGCATTATTCAGCTGTTGAACTCCTTGACAAGATCATTTTCAAAGTTTCATAGGTCATGAAAACAATTCCTACACTGGGTACAACTTTGAAGTACTCAGGCAGGATACCTCGATATAAGCCTCGAATTCCTTCGATCCGAACTATATGCCTGAATGTCCCAACCAAGCCAGAAGTATAAACATGTGCCCTTCCGCCTGCCCCTTCCAACTGCATTCTCCGTCTCACAAGATCCAGCGGAAATGTTGCTGCAGAAAAACACAAGGAAAGTGTGGCTAACAACCTGAATTCTTATTCTGTCTAGAGAATACAGTCACATGACATGAGGCACATTCTCCTTCATAAAAATGTACCAAATGCAATGCATAAACAATGCTTGAAACTGCAAAGAATCATCAGCAAAACAATCATGAAATTAGCACATATTTCAAGTCAAGTTGCACTGTTCAGTTGCATCAGTTCAGTGTTCGCACACAACACACTAGAACACCATGGGGGCACACAAATTTGTGCACTAAATATACAGAAGCAAATTCAACTAGTCAATTCTGCAAATTACTAGTAAGGGCATGACAGAATAATTGATTCTTAGTCATCAACTCATTGAATTACTGACGCAAGATGAGCTGGGACTGTAGATCCCAGCAGCAATCTCACGACAGTATGCGTTGATCAGCAATCTCATGAGGGAGGAAGGACCTCCAAAGTTTTAGTATCATTGATTGTAACTCAATGTATTGAATGAATTGAACAATATATGGATTCTTTATAGATACTATATTAGTCCCAGTCTCATGAGACTCAGTGCAATATTTATTAGGTCTGCCAGAATTAGGAAAAAAACCAATAAATTATCATATAATCTAAAAAATTATTATTATTATTTTACTTGAAACACAAACATAACCCAATTCCACATATTGTGGGATCAACGAGATCTTATCTCAAGGTTCCTAAACTACAGGTAGAACATATTTTTACAATTTCACAACAAAAAATGGATGACTCAAATGGCAAGCTGTCAAAACAACCATCAAATATTGGACATTCTGCTCAAAACATTCACAAACAAATATCAGCTGGTTCACTTATGAATCTAATTTCTTTACATGAGCTATCTCTACTAAATGTCCATGCACTAACCACTTCTGTGACTTCATCAATTATAGCCCCATCAAGAATTATTACAGTGGCTGATTTCCTCAAAATACTGCTTATTTTGAAGCTGAGCGGATTTCATATTAAGATTTAAAGGTGAAAAATAAACAAACCAGTTCAAAGCTTGAACCTTTGTTTGGTTTGTGCCCAGACCTACTGCTATTTTATTTAGTTAACCTTTTCAAATAGAGTAGGTTTATTACCAAGGTGGTAAAAGCAAATATATAAGATAATTGAAACTATTGATCAAGAAAATTTTTGAATCATTAAATAAAATTCTCTTGTTCCTTCCTCTTCTTCCTCTCCTTCTATTGCACAGTAAAATTGTCAATTGAGGCACACAGTTATACTGCATGAAGAGGTATCAGAGTCAGCTTCGTCACGTTTGAGGCATGAAGATGGTATTGTGTCAATTAACTTCATCACCCATTTCCACATTGTCTGCCAATGTTGAACCAACTTACAGGCAACATTTTTTCCTAATTATGCTGATCAAAATAAAGACCTAAGATAACAAAGAGGAAATATGACAGACACCCCAAACATGTTATATCAGAGTGATCCATAAAGAATAACCAAGCTGGAATCGTTAAGTATATACACAATTTTCTCCCTGCACATTCTTTCTGTGACTTCCTTGAGACTAATAATTCACTTCCTCGAAACTAACAATTCTATATGTATGACACTTCTTAAGAACTAGCCCCTCATTTAGTTCACAGCAATCCTATAATTGATAGATTAGGAAAAATTGTGTTTTCCACAATAACTATTTTATGTCAAACAGATTAACCTCTATTTGTGTAGCATATTAATCTGTTTGTTAGTAACATACCTGTAGATGATGCTATACCAGAAAGACTTCCACAAGCCAAGCTAACCAATACAGGAGAATCATGTGGCCTGATACATAAATAAATATTATAAAATAAAAAACATATTTTAAATAGAAATAAACCACCAGCACAAATCACAAAAAATGACTAACCTTTCAACTTGCCAGCAGGATCTCAAAGTTTCATAAACTGAAAAGCTAATTGCTATGCTAGGTCCAACACCCTGCAATCCAACAATGGTCATTAGGAATCCAGAACATAACTAAATTCTAATAACATTATGAAGGTTAATAGAAAATTAACCAATAATGTTGCTCCAATTCCCTTGTATAAGCCTCGCATACCCTCATCTCTGCAGATGGTATACAAAGCATGTGACATGCCCCTGTAATACATAGTACGCGTCTGCAAATGATTAGGAGATATAAAATGTTATGAATAAACTAATCCTGCAATTACCTAATCAAACTATCATCACAGTCATAACTATACAGCTAAAATTAACAGTCAGAATCACAAATGAAAAATATTGTAAATTTAAGTATAATACAATTACATCTACAAACAACACAAATCCCGAAATGATATAAATGAAAGTTTCAGTTTATAATTGAATCACAGTGAAATGAACAGATTATTATAATTCATTCCATTTTCACACCATCTATATGCTTTGAAATTTTGGATATGTCAAAGTTAAGAGCTTCAAATAAGATTTTGTTATCCATAAAGAGTAAAAGATAGAATACCACTTGTTATTATATAAAAAAAAAAGTACGCTGTTACCTGAGCTGCAAGCCGTGTCCTCACAAGATCCAATGGATATGTAGCTGATGCAGCCGTTATTCCAGCCAAACCACCAGCAAACAATCTTACACAAACATCTGCAGCAACATTATCTCTATGCTTATCTAACCCAGGAATCATTTGCAACAACTGCAAAAATAATTAATTTAGAGAATAGAAATACAAGACTGGTGCTATAGAAAATTAACATACTATCTCTATCGAAATTTCCAACTTACACCCTTGTATCGCTCATAAGTATAAAAATTTAGAGAAGAATATGGTAAACGGTGAGCAATTGTCACCAAATTCCCTTTCCAAAATGCTCTAAGACCTTCTTCAGAAACAATTCGAGAAGCCTCCCTCCATATGCTTGCATTCTTCAGAGTGGCTACATCAGCGTGCATTCCTTGGACCTAAATGTGGCAACCCATGATAAAAGCCATGGCATATAAAAAAGAAAATGAAGTGATAGCATGTTTGCACTCCAAATTAAAAATTGGAGTACGCACATTGACTTTGTAAGTTAGATAATTATCTAAATAAATGCAAATAAATTCAAAGAATACACTATTTTTAAAAATCTAGTTGTTATCATAGATCAATTACTTAATAGCTCGAACCAAATCAGTGATACATGATAAAGGGAGAAAATCATCGAATGGCTAAAATCTCTAAAACAGTATAAGCAACAAAAACAGATGCGCCTGCCAAATTCCCTTTTAGGATACCAAGTTGTGTTTTTAAGCTTCCACAGTGGTACTTGTGTTAATAATGCTTCTGACAATACTTCGATGAAGCTCTGGACTAACTATATTTTTGCAATTCTTTATGCTGACAAGTATGTAGCGGCCACAAAATGCAATTTCAATGTTATGAGTTCTCAGAGACAATGATTATTTATGATAATCAATCTATTATAGGTGGAAAAATTGAAACGTCAGATTCCATTGTCGCCCCCCAAAACCAAGCTTATAATATATTCTATAAAGCTTCTTCGAATCCTAGAACAGCAAGGAATTAACACCAAGTATTTGCGAGTTGCAGGAGGGTTCCATTAGAAGAAAATTCCAAGGATCAATAGACCATGAGAACGTAAAAAGAATGAAGAATTATTTCTTTCAATTCAAAGGCTAGAGGAAGCGAAGAATAAGGATACCTGGAAAAGAATAGTAAGGCGAGCAAGAGGAGCCGTACACGTCTTGCTGACAGCACCAGCGACGCCACCAGCTATAAGGTGCTCCGCCGTTCCGATCTGCGGCTGGTGCTGCAAGTGCTGCTTCGGTGTTTGGCTCTTCTGCTGCGTGGAATACATCCGCTTCCCATCACCAACACCACCACCTCCGTGGCCAGACGAGAGAACTCTCTGTCTGCTGTCCTCCACCACAACCCCCACCCGCGCCTCCGTATGCATCTCCCCCCACCTCGCGTGCGCGCCTCGAACCCCTAGAGCGAAGCCGGAAAAGCTCCGGCGTGCATCGACAACCTCGCCTGGAAACGAGATTCGAAACCCTAAACGGGAAACCCTCGCGCACGTCGTCGCCTCTGCTGCAACGCCGAAATCTAATAAATTTTCTCGAGTATGTTCGTATTCTTCTTCGCCTTTTCTTGCTGTTTTTGACCTTTTTCACTAGACTTTCTCCCCTGTTTGCATTTGCCCGTTCTTAACGTCTCGGAGACTGATGCGGAGTAGAACTCCGGGGCCCTTATATTAACCAATAACAATTCTGGGTCCGTCATTTTTAATGTTTTAATTAAATTAAATGATCAAATAAAGTAAAAGTAAATTGCATTTATTCAAAATTTTCAAATTTAAATATCTTACCAACAATAAAACAAATTAAATGGACACTGTATAAAGATTTTTATTACTGAAACGCATTATCTTTTTTTGTAATGCTTTCCTATACAATATTTTAAGAAATTGATTATGCAAATTATAATATAATAATTTACGATTTTGCAAATACATAGATTTCATAAAATTTAAATAATCAAACCAATTCAAAACTTTATTAAATTTAGATTTGAAATCATGTTATTCTATAGAACTAAAACTCAATTACAAATAACCTCTTAATTGGGCCAAATCCATTCGTTTGTATCAGTATGATTTCAATATTTTATTTTGGAAAAAAAACTTTTTAGGGTTGTAAAAAAATAATCAAAGCAATTGCTTTTTTTCATTTGAATGTAATTTAATTTCAAAACACTGAGATTAATCATAGTGATAGTAATTTCCTACTAATTTTGAATATGATTAAATTAAGAATAGGATGGTACTGGATGAAATGAAAAAAAATATATTAATGATGGTTTATGGTAAGAGAATGAATATCTGATTTCCATGGATATGAAAATGGAAATAAAAATTAAAAATCTGATGGAATAAGAATGAATATAATAAATAAGGACGGAGATCAAATATATAAAATCGAATCCCCAATCCAAATCCATTCCTTTCTAATTAGTCACGGATAGATCGACATGGAAAGAGATCTCCAAAGATTTCCTCGCGACAGTGAGAGGTCAAGAGAGAGATTGAACGATCGAGTAGGGTATTAATGCGGCCACCTGGGCGGCTTCGAGGCCGACACAGCGCCTGATCGAAGCAGCAGCAGTGCCGCCGCCATTGCATCTCCTTCCCCACCTCGCTTTAAACCCTTATCGCCTCTCTTCACGTGTTCCTCCCCTGTCTATTTATACCTCTGCTCGGTCGATCCGGAGGACACACGCATCGTAGCTCCAATATTAGGGTGAAGATCGGATGGAAGGTGGAGGAAAGAAGCCGTCTTCATCGTCGGTCGTCGACGAGCTCTTCCCCACGGGTAAGGATGTTTCGTCCTCCTCGTCGCCTGGCTACTTTAGCACCGTCTTCCCCCCTGCTTCCGCGGTACGTCAAGGTTTTCCCTTTTTGATTTCGTGGATTGATTGGTTGGTTGGTTGGGGGAGCGTGGAATTTGGATTAAATTTTAGGGTTTTGAAATTAGATTCTTGCATGTCGATCATTTGATGGTCGTGTCGCTTGCTCGTCATTTTGATTCCCTTTTCTCTGTCATTGAATGTTCAAAATGTTTTTTTTTCCTTGTGACTTCCGAAATGGCGTTGTAGGTTGTGGGTAAAGATTCTTCACAGAGCGACGTGTACTGGACGTTGAACAAGCCAAAGATGGATGGACAAGCTGGGAACGCTCAGGGCGTAGCTCCAGGTCGTTGAATGAGTAGGCTTGTTCTAGTCCTTCATTTCAATTAGGGCTTTCGATCAGTTTAATTGAACTTTGTATCTTGGAACTGTTCGAGTAAAATCTTTGAGATCACACTATCATCTTCCTATCATTTAAGCGATGCTGAAGTCTTAATTCCATGAGACAAGGTTTCATGAGGATTTGTTTGGTTCTGATGGATTAGAATTTAGGTCGAAAGACGATTTACAAATTATCCTTCTGCAGGTGGTAAATCTCAGAGCAATCCAACTAAGAAACAGATGATGCGGAACAAAGATGGAGAACCTGTAGCTTCTAATCCATACGAAGAATCTGCCTATTTTAGCTCTTCTGTGCACTATGGTGGTCGTGATTTCTATGACAGTTCAGCATCCACTCAAGTTTCTGGATCACCAAAAACAGTAAGTGACGCACTAAATTGCAAAAATTATGAAGAACAATGTTGTGACGACATGAATCTTTGCCTTTTAATGGTCTCAGTATAAAGATGACAATGGGGAGAATCCAAATGACTCTGATGCTGCCAATCGAGGTGAATGGTGGCAAGGTATTCTTCAAGTGAATTGGCATTGTCTTGAATCTCTTGCATTCAAAAATCCACTATTAAATTGGATTTCTGTTTAACTCATTTATCAGGTTCTCTGTACTATTAAAGTACCAACTCAATGAGTATGCTCTCACTCAATTTTTAAAGAAGGTACTTTGAACTATGGGTTTTTCCTTCATCCATTTCCTTCTATTTGATACTTGCAAAATATTGGCCATCATTTTAGCTTATTACTATTTATCATGTGCAAATGATCTGGAACAAAAATTAATTTATATTTTGATGTGATTTTATTCTTTTGTGTCTTCTATGCTTAGTTGTTACCACTAAATCTGGACTGAGCTTGTCGTTATATTGTTGACTATATTATTTCAGACCGTAGAAGAAAGTGCTGCCCCTCCCTTAGTTTTGCCTTCTTTAAACATTACCCATGTTGTTCTCTGTCCTTTAGGTTTTTTTCATGTTTTGAAAATGATTTCTACTTGTGAAAGTTAGTCAGGATTTTAACAAGATGCTAATTGTCGGCCTTTCTTTTTAATCAGGAGTTACTTTGGTTTATATATATATATGAAAAAAATTGAGTTAATTTTTTCTCATTTAAGTACTTGGGTTTGGTAATGTCTCTCAGTGAAGAATTAGTTGATAGCTAAATCCAGGCTGGTAGCAGCAAGTGTCGCCGGCTTTGACTTATTTAACCGCCTTAATCCATGACTACAATAGGGAACTACTGCTATAATTCTATTATTGCTTGGAAGTATATCTCTTGTCAGTTTATGTTGTGTGGTGTCTACTATTCACACTTGTTATGGTAGCACATTGTTGTGTGAAGGGTTGAGAACCCAAATGGAACTTCTTGTCCTGTACTCAGAGAAACCAAAGCTTTTTAGCTGTGGGTATGGCTCAAGTCGGCTCATACCAACCTTTATCATACCAACCTTTATCAAGGCTTTAGAAATATGGTTTGTGAATTGTGTGGGTCGCTTGAGAGAGGTTCTGTTCCTAGCTTCCTTCTTATGTTCAAGCACAAACTTTCACATGGTGAAAGGTATAATAACTTTATCTTCATACCAATTAGGGGGTACAGAACGTCCCTTCATATCATTAGGGAGTCATCTATTCTCCTTTTAGTCAATTTAGAGTGTGATGCTGCTAATTTTAGATCAAAGGCAAAAGCAAATCAACCACACTGCATGCAAGGAGGAAGGTAATCTAAGCGATGGAAGCAAAAAATTATCTGTGAATCTGTCATTTGGAGTTTATCTCTGCTTGTCTCAAATTCAGAATCATGCATAAGTAGATAAGGTCTGAGTTAGAACCTTTATTATCATTATAATAATGGGACTTTTTTGAAGATATCTTGAGGTTTAGTACTCGATTCTGCTTTGGTTAAATATCTCATATTGTAATGTCTTGTACTCTTTATTGTAACAGATCTGTCAGAGAGTTGCTGCTGTTTCATGTATCTAGTTCGCGACAGTAAAAATAATCCAGGAGTCTGTTCTTTTCCTCTTTTGGTTCTGGCAGTTTAGTTTAACAGGTAGCATGGGACTTGGTCGTTGAAGTATTTCATAGTCTTGTGAACTGTTTTTCAAGTCTAGGCAGCAAACCTTCGCCTCCTGCTTTTATCTCTGTGAGGTTGTAAGGTCGCTCAATATGTATCCGTGACTCGCTAATAAAAAAAATTACTACTCGTAATTGACAAGCATTTTAAAGTTTTCAGATATTTCTATACGAGTAATTTTGTAGTTGATAATTATTGTAAACTTGTCCTCAAATGACATTTTTAACCAATAGACCAGCTTTCTCTACATTGTTTGGTTACTAGGCTCAATCAAGATCTCACCTCAATTCACACATCATGCCCTTGTGCATCAACTCCATTAACACTCGATCCAGAGTATTCAATCTCTATGATTCAAGTTAAGCTCATCAAGCTAAAAAGTCATACAAGATTCATTTGCACTCTGTAAAAATAGTCAAATTAAGCTCATCAAGTTAAAAGACATACAAGATTCATATGCACTAGTTAAAAATAGTCCTTACGAACTGAATGCGTATATGAGAACATATAGACATCTAAAATTCAATCATAAAAAGTAGAGTATTCATCCAGCATCCATATGCACCCACTCTCATCACTCCTTCGTATCCATCGTCTTTAGACGTCCACGCATTCGGTGTTTTCCCACCCGGTGCCATTAGATGGCATGTATACAGCACCACCACATGCGCGCCGCCACAGCCCTTGCGAAAATGCCAAATCCAACACACTAAACCAGCACCACCACCATGACTATGCTCTGAGTCCATGTTCTGCTTCTGTGATCCTTTCCTCTCCTTCGTTATGCGGACGATCAAACCGAACTTGTCCTTCGTTATGGAACTTACTAGTGTAAAGGTGGATGCAATTGCATTTAATTCTTCGGATCAAACAAAAGTGAAGGTCAAAGAAAGTAGAACATCAGAATAACTACTCAAATTGTTACGCTGAGATGAGATGCAAATATTTCCCTCGCGACCAATACACAGTAGTGGGATCAAAGGGAAAGAGGGGGAAAATGAGACAACTGAACAGAAATAAAAATAAAAGCTTAAGTACGTACAATCAATTCATGCCAGTAGTGGGATCACAGATTCTGGGCAATCATTTCTCCGACCGACAAGGGAGTAGTAGGCAAGTATCTGCGCTTCTCCACGCCTATCTTCCACTTCATCGGAAGCAGTATCCTGGCTTGGAGGAATTAATTCTATATTCCAGAACCGATGTGCCATTGGCAAAAAACTAGCGCCATTCTGAGATGCCCCGTACCCTTGCACCCACAAGTACCTCAAAGAAGGCAGTTGCTGAGCTGCAATAGCCAAAGCGCGCTCGCTGAAACAACAGCTCCTTAGCTCAAGCTTTTGCAAGCGCGGGCATCCTCTTGAAAACCTCAGCAATCCAATGTCAGAATCACCAACATTGCCCATCAGTATCCAGCGGACATTACCGCTGTACTCTCCAATATAAGCAAGACCTAAATCCGACAGTCCACCGGGTCTAAGGTAGAGAGCAAACCTCTTGAGCTTTGTGCAACCTCTAAGCAGAGACCGGACACCATTATCAAGGGGTAGATCTGTTATTTTCTTTTCTCTGTCAAGCAGAACAAGTCGGAAATCACAGAGGTTTTTGCTGAAAGAGCCGAGAGCTTCAAGGGCTGCATTTGTTATATCAGAGACATATACTGCCAAGTACTCTAGCTCAGGACATCCTTGAGCTAGCATGGATAGACCAACTTGTGTGACTCGACCCTGCTCGTCCTCCAGGCCTTGTTCATCATCGCCTCGCTCAATTCTGAGTCTTTTCAGTTTCTTACATGTCTGGGCCACGACTTCTAACCCTCTATCTCCAATCACATCCCTAACCTGATATCAGTTAAGATTGTAAATTAGATTTTTGGACAACGGACAAGTGCATGGGTCAATCACAATAAAAGATTATAGACAGACAGCCTTTACCTCTAGAACCTCTAAATTTGGGCAGCGTTGGATCAGCTGACAGTGATCCTCAGTGTGGAGAAATGTATACTGCAAGTCCAGCTTCTTGAGCGAAGTAGCAAATGGAAATAATAAGTGCATTTCATTTGTACCCATATATATAAGGCCAACGCAACACAACTTTGGAGGAAATCTAACTGTTTGATAGTTGTTGATCTCTCCAACCTGATCATTAAATGATCCCCCACCAAATTCTTCCAGTGACGTCGCTTCTTGGAAAACATGTATTAGAAAAGAGATATCACATTCACTGATTTTCAAGGAAGTTAATGATTTGCAATTCCTGGCAAGTAGCTCAAGGTCTTGCGGTGTAACTTTGAGTTCTGTCATGTAAAAATTCAACGCCTCCAACACACAGTTGTTAAGAGCAAGAACTCGAATCCATCTATTGTCATTGTTATTATTGTCAGCAATTGAGCTTTCTTCCAAGAATAATGTTGTCATGTTTCTGCATGTTACAGAACCAGTATTCATGGATAGGCTGAAACAGATAAACTTATAGGAAAATCATTATAGGAGAGAGCAAATTAATCAAAGTTGTAGTGATTTGCATTGTAAAAGAAGCCTTGGATTCCTTTCACCAGATAATTAATCAAATTAGCTGTATCAAATGAAATATGCTTAGGTCTGCCAACTTTTTGTATATTTTGTTTGTTTAATTGTTACTTGTACATAGTGGCTAAATAATTACACTGAACTTTACAATCTACGAGTAGCAAACATTTGT
This sequence comes from Zingiber zerumbet, assembly GCA_037833815.1. Classification (NCBI taxonomy): domain Eukaryota; kingdom Viridiplantae; phylum Streptophyta; class Magnoliopsida; order Zingiberales; family Zingiberaceae; genus Zingiber; species Zingiber zerumbet. The sequence continues at coordinate 18,737 of JBBMJZ010023325.1, forward strand.
ACACCATGATTCCAACCATTTGTAATTTCAAATATGACTGAAGAACAGAAACAAACACATACACAACTATGCCATTGATTTTTAAGCAAGTCAAAATGTGTGACTTTGAATCAAATCCTCTTAACTTCCACAAAGAACATGCATTAGAGAGAATAGGCATTATCGAAATTGAACCACTCAAGATCTTGGTACAAAATTGATAAAGTGAAAAAAAAATTATTTCACCAATAGGTGAGAAAATCTCACACAGAGAAATTAAATTGAAAATTATATTATTGCAAAGATGATAAAAATAAAGGAGTATTATTTATTTTTTTTATAGACTCAATTCTACAACAAATGTGAAGATAAATATTCTAAATAAAAATCTACTAATTTTAATTGGGATTATAATTATTCTTCTATATTACTAAAATAAAAAAAATGCTAATTACCACACAATAAAAATTAAATCTTCAATTTATTATCTGTATGCCAATCTTGAATATTCCTCACATTGTTACCTTTCATTATGAATGTACCAATCTGAATTTATTTTCAATCTTGAATAATTTTCACCTTGTTACCTTTTGTAAGTCCTTGTGTTGATCTTATTTTAGTAATGATTTGAAGATACTAAATGATTTCAAGCTCTCAATTCGAGATGATTGATTTGGTTGAATTACACCATTTCCTTGGAATTAAAGTTCTTAGATCCAACTATGGAATTCTCATCGCTCAAAAGAGTTATGCAAAAGACATTTAAATTATTTATATAGAATGGAGAATGCTTATTACAGGATTGAAATTGAAACAAACATTGAAGGGAAGTTGATTAACTCAATCATGTTTTAAAGTTTGGTTGGAAACATATTATACTTAATAGACATTGTGTATGTTGTAAGTTTAGTAAGCATAGTGTTACGGAAAAAACTCTCTAACCATTGGGAGGTAACAAAAAAGAATTCTTTGATATGCGAAAAGACTCTTGGCTATGATGCTTTCTATTAGGTAATGTGCCACTTAATATTGTTGTCTACACTGTCACTGAGAAACTTTAGCTTAGTGTGAATTGTGTTTTTAATCTTGCAAGTGGAGCAATAGTATGATTCAAAAAACCAGCCTACTATTGCACTCTCTATCATAGAAGCTAAATACAACTTTTTTCCCCCTTCTTTTACTTTAGTTGAATGATATTTTGGAGACTCTCAAGCATGTTTAAGAAGGTTCAACAATCCTATTCTATGACAACATTTCAACAATTTTAATTTTGAAGGACTTAGTTCTTCATGGATAAACAAAATCTATCTGAATTTGACACGATTTCTTAAGGGAGCTTGTGAATGAAGGTGTTGTTCACGTTGAGTATTACAGGACCAATGGACAAAAGGTTGACATCTTCACTAAACCATTTGGAGGGGCTCTTTTCACACACACACACACACAAAAATGCAGCAAGTATAGGAAAGAAGAGTACAGGAGGCAGTATTGGATCCTTATACTAAATTGCTTTAGTCAAGAAGTTTTCATAAGTTCAAATTTTTAGAATAAACAAAAAAAATAAGGTTAAATTTGTCCTTGGTTATATTTATTTTACAAAATACCATACCTTTAACCCTCAGTTCATTCAAAAAAAAAAAAAAAAACTCTCAGTGATAACCAAAAAATTATATAGCAAGAAAAGATAGGCCAAAAGGACCAAAGATTAAAAGAAGCAATTAAGAACAGTTCATTCAAGTGAAGTAATGGTTACCTGCAAGAACGGGCAATGGTCATGAGGCCATTTGTTGAGAATCCTGAGCACTTGTCAATCTTAATCGACTTGAGCTTGTCCCCTCTAGCCCTAACCAGCACAGCAATGTCCTCGTCCTCAATGATCATACGGCGAAAGTGGACGGACTTGAGGCAACTAAGGGACTCGGCGAGGCCACGAACCCACGGACCAGCATAGCCACCCCACTCTTCTGGGATGAGGTTGAACATGGCAGCGCGGGGCTTGCCTTTGAGCTTCAGCGACTCCAGGTTGGGGAACCTACGGCGGAGCCGATCGGGGCTTGTGGAGTAACAGATAGCAATCGTCACCTGCTTCCGCGACCGGGCGTCGATGTTGTACCACCGCCGGCATACCAACGAGACCGCCTCCCTATCGAGTGGGTCGTCCATGTAACCCAGCACTAACTCCAACGCAGCGTCTGGAACCTCAAGCCTCATCTGGCAGTTCTTCGGCTCCATCCTTCTTCCAACCAGCACGTTGAAGACCCCTGTAAACCTACTTCCAGGTTAGCCTTATCGACCAGATCCGCGGCGGATTCCGACGCTTAACCAAACCCTAAACCATTCTTTCGAAGATTGGCGCCGGCTGAACCAAGAACCGAACTAGGAGAGAGAGTGAGGTAGGCGAAGACGATGACGATCAAGAAAATCGCGATCGAGTTGAGCCGCGAGCCCTAATTTTAAGTGCTGTCGTCGCCGATGGACAGAGGGAAAAGCCCAAAAACGACAAAATGTTTCCATTCGTGACAAGAAAAACGAAGTGGATGGGAGTAATCATTCCGCTGTAGATTTCTGACAATTTTATTTTTAATTGCCAAATCCATAAGCTTACCATTCATAAACCGTTTCTAATATTCATATAATGCACAAATTTATATAAAATTAATCAAACGGTTACAACAATTTACAGAAATTAAAGAATATAAACTATGAATAAAATAAAATTACGTCTAAACTTAATTTAAAATATAACTATATTAATTTCATCTTAGTAACTTTTTTTAAAAAATTTATTTATATATCTAGGGAAAATGATATTATTTGGAAGTATATCATTGTTTAGGATTGTAAGAGGCATTTTGGCCAAAATTTTTTCAAATGCCTTATATTTTTTCCCTTTCTCATTTATATCTCTATCCAATTCCTAAAATTTTGGGCATATTTACCTTTTATTCATTACTTTTAGCTTTCACTCTAGTTTCTTTATGATATTAAATATCAAATACAATTTTATTTGTATCACAAAATTTGAATAGACATGGAGCAGTCTTAAGTAATCCCTTTAACCGTTTAATCTAATTATGACTTCTTCTAACAGTCAAACCTAATTATGACTTCTAATACAATATTCTTATGTTTGGTGGGTCAATCATATCACAACAACTAGGGTTCAAGTTTTGTTTAAGGATTCCATGAATCCATCGAATTATTGCTCTCGGTGGTCCTAATTTCCAGCACTTATGATTCAAGTTTGATGTTATATATGATTTGTGTATTGAATACATATCGTTTATTGTCTTTACATGGTTGAATGTTTATTAGTAGGTTATTCATGGAACGGTGAGATATGTACAAATCCTATGTAGTAATTGACTGAATCGTCTAAATTTTTCTAGAACAAATCAAACCGATTAAATAAATTTTCAATCAAATTAACTGAATCAATCAAAATTTAAAAACCAAATTAATCAATTTTAAATTTTATTTAATTAATCATATTTTAAAATAAAAATTAATTAAATTAATATTGTTTAACCAAATTGTGAATTTTAAAATAAAAAATGAACCAAATTAATTGAAAACCAAATAGAATTTTAAAAAATAAAAATTCAGTTTTAGTGAATTTTTGCTCATCCCTAATTCCATGTGCACATGAGAGCACAAACAAAATGAGGATCCTTAAAAATGAAGTTAAGCAGACAAATCATATCTTTTACATTCCAAAGGCAAATCAGACAAACAAATTTACAACATTGAAAAGTAAAGGACCAATTCTGGGATTCTATCGACGTACATACATGAACCAAAAATAACGACATTTGGACAGGAAATTCAATCCAACTTTACAGTTCAAAAGTATCAGTTAAACCTCCATAAGAATACGATGCTGCAATCTAGAGATTACAGGATCATCAGATACATCTGACAAAATGAACTCAAGAAACAATCATTGGATCTGCTTCATCAGCATAAATTTGACGCGAGGCAAAATTTAAGTTCCAAATGTGAATGTAAGGGGTCTGCTTGCTGCGCTTCAAGATACCAAAGTTAATTAATATCATTTTAGTTATCTCCTGAAAACCACCAAAAAAAGAGTCAGAAGATGATTGTTAGCCATCATATATTATTTCTGGAAGACATATTTGCTGTATGGCTTTCTCAAAATTCCTGGATTTGATAAACAAACTCCCTCTTATTCCTACCCTTAAAATTCTCTCCGACTTTACAAAATGGGATTTGAAAGAAGACAGAAATGCTATATAAAAGGTCAACAACATTCAAGAAATAATAGTAGTATACTTGTTATCTCACAAGCAGAACCTAATACATTAGAATCTGATCATTGTTTCAAACTGTTTCTTTGCTTTACTTATTTCCAATTTTTTTAGTCTCGGGAAACAAAACATCTTAACATTGACCTCTCCAGATAATCCATCATCCAATTATTCATGTGCGTGCCATCTACATAATCTTCGAAATGCCTAGTCATTTCACAGACGCAAAATTTGGGACCTGTGCGCCTACATCTCCATAACTAGGACAGGAGAAATGTATTTTTGGTTGTTTGTAGGCCATAGTGTTGTTGGAAGTGCATTATTGTTTTACTATGTTTAGAATATTGATTCAAAAAATTAATAATTTTTTCTTTGTTATATTTGTGAAGCTCAGTAGGAGAAAATGCCTTTACTAGGCATCGGTTGGTTCCATATCTAGCCGCCATAAAAATATAAATTGGGTAAAATAGGTTTGCAGCTTAGATTTTTAAACTAATATGCAGCCCAGTATCTGCTAGAACATGAATCATGGATCACTTTTGAATCTTCTTAAGAAATTTCTACCCTCCACCAAATTCAAGTTATATCCCCACGCTAACATTCCGTGTGTGTGTGTGTTTTTGACTAGGCTTCAACAATATTCTGTTTTACGGAAATTCATGTAACTTCACATGCAAGTAATTATGAAAACAGCATAAGGTACAGGATAAATATTACACTGATGAGGCCAATTTAGAAGATGAAGGCATTACTGAGACCATAGCTCCAAGCCGTTGCACTATATTATGAGCGTTGGACAAAGATAACTATGTTTGGGGTGAGAACATGTTGAAGATTCTAGTGAGAAGGCTGCAGACAATTATATACCCTTTAAAGGAAAAGGAGAGAAACAACCATCCCAGGTTGCAGATACTTCCATTTGATTATGATCAAGTGTGGAACAATATTTCAAAAGGAATGTGCAGAAGCTAGTGAGTCCGCACCCATAGCCCCATATGGACAAGTACAAAGAACACCATTGACCATTGTGAGCTTGTCTATGCGGTCCTGCCGGCTATGGGCATGGAGCTCTATGGCTTTAACATGACCTCTCATTCCTATCATTATGCTACGTTGAATCAAGATGAAGTTCATTCCATCCTAGAAACACTAGTTGCTTGGTGCAATGCCCCTCAATAGAAGTACACCATAGAACATCACCCTTGCCCAGGTTAAATTATAGGGATGGAACTCCCTAACTTCAACAACAAAACTCATGCATGTTTCCAATTTTCACTTGTTATTTATTTTGATAATCAAAGAAAAATGTATTAAAATAGTACAAGAGTTATCAGGCACGACTAGGATGAAGTTGAGTTTCCCTGAGAAGTCCTTGGAAAAGTATTAAGAAATGAAACTGTGCTATATTAGGAGATGCAATAAGAGTTTTATCGAGTTAGGATTTAACTTTTGGTCGATTCCCTCGGTCTCTCTTCAGGTATTCTATTAGTCTTAAAATTTTATGAATAAAGTCCACTTAATAATATGCATCATGATATGTAGAAAGATGTTTAATCTATTGTAAAGTGTCCCAGTTTTCATTCACTTATATTATCCTCCTGTCAGTGCATAAAAAAACCTTTGATTTTATTCTAAGATATTAATTGACAATTGGATGAAATATAGAATTATAACCTGGCATATCATTTGAAATACTATCAAATGTTTCACCATAGAAAAAGTATCATACTGTTCATCTTTAATGTCAATTCCTACCAAAAGGTAAGGACTTTTTGAGAGTGAAAATAAGCAATCATGACAACCATTTTTGTTGCAAGCTACTTCCACAATGAATAAGAATACCTACTATTTACTTCCTTACCCTAACATTGCAGCCAATAAATTTTGATGTGCGAGCTATAAACAAGCAATTAGCTCTGGCTATCAACAGGGAATTAAATGATTTCGCAGGAGACGGAAATAAACCATCTTAAGAAACTAACCTTGAGCAGCCTCTTCTTCTTCCTCCTCTTGGGTATTTTCCCCATAAGTCGAGTTGAGATACTCCACAGCTGATTTTGTGAGTATCAATTTCTCCGAGTCAAGAATATCGAATAGGTTCAGCATTCTGGGAGTTAGCAGTTTGATGGTCCCTAGGTTCCTGCAGGAGAGCAGGACATTATCCGACACTTCCGTCATCAGGAACATGGCTTTCCTCTTGGGGTCGAGCCCCCACCTCCGTAAGGCCGCCACGAAATCCTTAGTTTTTGGCCCCGTCTCAAATTCCTGCTCGAAGTCCTCCACCACGAGGGCATCAGAGGCCGCGGCCGCGCTGGCGAGAGCGGTCGACAGTGCGAGGCGTTTCTCCTTCCGGTTGATTTTGACGCTCCAGTCGCGGGGCTTGGGGCCGAACACGACGCCGCCTCCGGGACGAAGCGGAGTGCGCTGGGATCCACGGCGGGCACGGCCGGTCTTCTTCTGCGGGTAAGGCTTCTTCCCGCCGCCTCTGACCTCTCCGCGGGTGAGTGTGGAAGCGGTGCCTCGGCGCTGGTTCTGCTGCTCAGTGACAAGACCACGGTGGACGATGGCTCGGGAGGTTTCTGCGGGGGCGGACTTGAGGGAGAGGGGGACCTCGCCTACCTTGTTGCCGGAGAAGGAGAGCACGGGGAGGGAGGCGACGTCGCAGCGGACGGCGAGGCGGAGGTGCTTGGTGAGAGAGAGATTGGGAAAGGGGTGAGATCTGGAGGCGGAGAGCGGGGAAGTGAGGAAGGAGGAGGAGAGGGAAGGAGTTGCCGCACAGGTGATCGGCATTTTGCTCAGCCGAGTTGAGAAAGAAGCGAACAAGGTGATCTCTGCCTATCCGGCTATCCACTTATCCATTCAAACGGGCCATTTTACTGGGCCTGTATCGGGCCGATATCCATTTTGACGGCCCGTTGTTTAGACGGATCATGGGCCACGGTTTTGTTCAGGTTTTTAGGCTTTCACTTTTTCTTTTCATATATATATCTTAGAGGTGGACAGCATTCTCCATCGAATAAATTTATAAGCCCAAATGGCTCCTTGTTAAGCAGGGAACGTCCTAAATTTTTATTCCATAGAGGAAAATATCTAATTGAAATTTTAACCCGTAGGTATTTCAAATTAGTTTTGATTTAATCAAACGAATTAAGTTAAGTCTTATGTGTTTAATATCTTGTATTTGAGTATATAGAAACTTAGGAACACAATAAATTAAACAGAAGATGCAGCGAGTGATAAGAATAATATATGAAGCGAGTCGACAAGTTCGATGCATAAGAAA
>JBBMJZ010023373.1:0-10574 GCA_037833815.1 Zingiber zerumbet
ACTAGGTCAACCTTGACCTATTGGAAATTGCACCAACATCCGAGACGTCATTTATTGTTAAGTCACACTTGGACTTACGTTGTTGTACCTGTATCCTGTACACTCACAATGCATATCAAATACAATAATAAACCTAACTTAAACCTTTATCCAAACATTAAAATCTAGGGCAACTGGATTGCTCCAACATAAGATTGTAGGATTAAGTCCACATGGGTGATATTAATCTAATTAAGTTCACATAGGTGAGTTTAATTTCCATAAGGTGGGTTTGCACTTGATTAACACACACAAAACTAATTTCTATTAAGGTATTAAACCTCAATTAAGTGAACTAATGCTTGTAGCATGAAGGAGAGGTTAGATATTGGATGTGGATTCAATGTGTAGATTCAATAATCTGATTCATTAATATTAATGGAATTGATATATAAGGGAAGAAGAGATCATTGATTAGGGCATCTTGTATTTTGAGTCATGAGAGCTTCTTCTTCCTTGGACTCTTCCCCAATGAGACCAAGATAAGGTCATCATCCAATCCTGTAGAAGATCATTCCACGCTTATAAGAACTCAAACGACAAGTAAGATCAATGGATAATGTGATGGATTCAAGTCAGCCTTCATTTGCTGTTGATTTCAGTTTTCAGTTTTGTCTTAGAAACTTGATGATAACTAGATCTTGTTATTAATACATGATTGATTAAGTTCCATGTATCTGTTAATGCTTTCATTTATATCTCTCAATTTAGGTTGTGAATTCTAGGTCTGAGAGTATGATTACACTTAGGAGGTTCATAGGAGTGTAATGGTCCTAGTTTGAAGTAATTCTAAGGTTCCTAAGGTTATAAGTGAGTTTTTAACCCAAACTCACTAGTGGCTATACAATGTCTAAAATTTTAAAATCTTAATATGATTTGAGCTAGGGAAGTACTAGGAACCCTTGGTCATGTTAATAAGTAAATATAGGAAGCTCTTTTAATGAGGTTGTGTCAAATTATTTTAAAGTTGTGAAGATTTAAAAAAATCCATAACTCTAAATTTAGACTGTGAAATCCATATCTAAGAGTATAGTTAACTTAGAAAACAATCAAGAGCATAATGGTCTTGGTATTAAGTGATTCAGAGATTCCTAAGTTCATTAACGCATATCAACTATATAATATCTAAAATTTGAAAATCCATCAACGCATTTTAAAATCACCCAAGAGTGTAATAGTCTTAGTATGAAGTGATTTTGAGGTTTCTAAGATCATCAACATATTTAACGGTACAATATCTAAAATTTTAAAATCTAAGTAGGGGAATCCTAGGAATCTTTTAGTGGTATTGATGAGTAAGTATGACAAGTTTAGATCTTTTAATAAGTTTGTGTTAATTATTTTAAGTGGTAAAATTAAAAAAAAAATTATAGTTCTCAATTTAGAATATAGAATCTATATATGAGAGTATTGTTACACTAAGAAGACTCATAGGAATACAATGATTTTATTTTGAAATGATTTTGAGGTTCCTAAAATCATCAGCTAATTTTTGACTTGTTGATGATCTTAGCCCTCTCAAAAACACTCTAATGCAAGACCAATCTAATATGACCCGTATACTTAAAAGAGTCATAATTTTTAACTCAAAAATAGAATTATGCTCTGTCAACACTCACGGATGTAAAATTCATAAATCTATTTTTATTATGGGGATCCGTAACCACTAAATTTCAGATCTAAAAAGTACTATTTAGGCTATTTTCAGCCTCTAAAGATCTTTTTGAAGTTCATTACATTCTACCCTCTCACTCTCGTGTAATCTGCATGGAGCTATGAGTCTTTAAACTTAACATAATTTTAAAATATTTTACTCTATATTCTCACACATAATTTTAAAATATTTTATCACAAACTGATTCTTATACAATAAAGCGCATAAAATTTAACAATCTATTCATAAATTAGGGATAGTCGACTATTAATAGAAGCATATAATAGAAAATAATTATATATTATAATAAATATGGAAATTAAATAAAACATTATAAAATTTTACTATGGTCTTCAGTAAATTGTTTATGGACACAGATTTACACAAATCTTGCGGTTTAATCTCCAAATGAACCAAATCCACAGAGAGCGGCTCAGATGGATTTTATTCGCAGCGAAGGAATACAATGCAATTGGGCGACGTTCCAATCCCAATCTCCAAAACTGTCTGCTTTGAATAAAAAAAAACAGTAGGAATCGGAGGCGAAGAGAAGGGAAGAGAGAGAAAGACAGAGAGGTCGAAGTAAACACACATGACGTTCACCGAGAAAACAGGCGACCCGGCGGCGCCCCTCCTCCCACCGCCGCCTCCTCCTCCACCGTCGTCCGCGCAGACATGCTACGGCGTCCCAGCCGCGACCTCCTCCGTCGCCGTTTTCCAGGATCCCTACTTCCCTGAACCCCAGGCCTACGTCCTGCTGCCCGTCTACCCCAGCCACCGCCGCCGCCGGCGTCCCCGATGCTGTGGATGCTTTCGGTGTGTTGGTTCGCTCGTTTCCTCTTCTACTCTTCTCTCCCTAGCCTTCTTCCTCATCCTCCTCCTATCCGCTGCCTTCTTCCTCTGGCCCTCCGAGCCCGATCTCACTGTGGCCCGCCTCGATCTAAATGACATCCGTGTGGACGTCACACCCGACGCCATTATATGCATCTCCATGGGCGTCAAGATCAGAATCCGCAACCCGGCCTTCTTCGCCCTCAATTACCGCTCCATCGTGGTCTCCCTAGGGTACCGGGGAAGGCAGCTTGGCTTCGTCACTTCAAGCGGTGGCCATATTAGGGCTCGGGGGGTTTCGTACATCCATGCCAAGCTCAAGCTCGACGGGATCCGGGTGTTGAGTGACGCCGTCTACTTGGTCGAGGACCTTGCTAGGGGATCGTTGCCTTTGGGCACACTAACGGAGGTTAAGGGCAGGATGCGGCTCTTCTTCTTCGATGTCCCTGTCGAGGTAAATTTTGCTAAGGCTTGATCTTGATTCCTTTTCAGCACCTTGAACATTATGTTTTTTTTTTTTTTTTTGCCGGTTCCTTCTAGTGACCTCCTATTGAGATCCAATTCCTCTTGTTATTTGTTAGAAGACAATCAAGAAGAGATTGGTTAAGATAAACATAAGAAGTTGATAAATCAAAAATGGGAAAGATTTCCTTGCACCTATACTCAAGTTCAATTCCATACAATCAAATGTTTGAGACTTTTCCCCTGGTAAAAGTTGTATATGATTATAATTGCGACTAAGGTTTGTTGCTCTGAGGATTTCTTGTGCCCCCTACACTCCCAATTCAACATCATCAGATATTTGAATTGATTCTTTAGTCCTTGAACATCATATGTGATTTGATTTCCTAACTAAATGTTTTGGTGCTTCAACACATTGTGCTTCCGCTTGCAATTCAACATGATCAAATGTTTTAGACTTTTGACCCCCAAAGGATTCGTTTTCATTCCATTGTGTTGTTGCAGTTTGAGAAAAACGATCTCATTCTCAACGATTACTTATCTGGTTTTTTCGCTCCATTGGCCAAAGTCCCTGCTTTTTCTATGCAAATTACTCACAACTATTCTCATTCCATCAGTCTTAAACTTTTAGTGTCAGAACTACATGCACAGTGACGGTTAATCCGACTACATGTCCGATCACTTAATGTCTACAAATGTTAAATGCCAACTACATTTTCTCAGGGTAAAGTTTCATGCACAGTGACGGTTAATCCGAGCACCCAGAAGGTCATTCATCAAGATTGCTACCTCCAGGTATACATATCGTATAATTGGTGTCATTAAGTGATCTTTCATTTAAACATCTGAATTGTAATGCAACTTTTTCATTCCAATTCTCCAGTGATTGCAGACAGTTGGTGTTGTACGATGGATGATTATTGATAATTCAACTTGTTGATGGATGAATTCAGTATGCTTCCTCATTCATTTGAAGTTATCTTGCCTGTAATATACGTGTTATTTGGAGATGAAACAAGCATATCAGAACTGGTTATCTGTAAGGGAAGGATTATAAATACAGTGTATGTGGCTGTCAGAACTGGTTATCTGTAATAGCTTCTCATTCTGGCTATCCGTTTGTATTTTTTTTAGATTTTTTATTTATATGAAGTTATATATTTTTCCTAGTGATCGGACAGATTAATTTAGTTTCAAATGGTAAATTTTGTTTCGCCGAGTGAAAATGATCTTAATAAAATAGATATGAAATTGATAGAGAATATGAAATAGTTATTTATTTGTTTATGTTTGATAACAAGTATGAAAATTTTCTGGGTTTTTTTTTGTGATAATCTAGGTAAGTATTTAGATCTTTCCGGACCCGACTAATCTGGAGATGATGTTTCCATCCCTGTTCACCTAGTAGTTAATCTGAAATCACATCACAAACGGTGTGTAGTACATCGTAGTTGAGATTTGGATCGTGAATTGTGCTGGGTTAATCTGTCGAACTGCATCATGCCGGGGGTTCAAAAAAATAAAATAGAAAATGAATTTGATGGAGAATGAAATAAGAATACATAATTTTTAAAAATTTAGTATGAAATAGATAATTTATTCTATTTTTATGTTTGCTTCATAAGAAATTTAGAATGTTATGTAATAAGTAATAAGGACGGAGTATGTTTTTCATGTTAAAATATTTTTTTGACTGGTATGCTTTATTAGATAGGCTCAATTCACCCATCTAATTTGCTTGTTATATGGCCCTTGGTCTAGCTTGATTTATTTAATCCTAAGTTGAGTATTCAATTTAAATCGAATTCCTGAAATGGAGATTTAATTTTTTTTAATAAAAATTGAAAACTGATAAAATATCAGCTAATTATTGATCGAATTAATTAAAAAAAAATCTGAAATAATTTAATTAAACTTTTAAATTCAGACGATTGATTTATTCAGTTTAACCATACTTTTATTCTAATCTGTCCCTAATTCTATATGGTTTGACCGGCTTAGTCCTTTGGTAGGCTCTTTATCTCGCCTTATGGGCTAGTTTAACTTTCTCAACATACTCTACCTAGCCAATTCACTATGTTAGATCCACAGAATCATGAGCTATGAAAGTGTGAATCATAAGGGATCATGCCTAGTTATGCCCTAATCGTAATGACTACTGTATTAGAGCTTAAAAGATCGGGGTCTGAAAGTTCGGGGAGAGCTTAGGAGTATTTCAAGTAGAGAACTGATCAGGATGGACATGGCTGGCTTAAGGCATAGGCTATTAAGGCCTATGCCTAGGGCCTATATAAATTAAATATGAATATTAATTTAAAAATATATGAGTTTGGATATTAAATATTTAAAATTATGGTTAAAATAAATTTTAGTCGAGATTTATTTTCATCGGTAATTTTAATTTTTTACCAACTAAATTATATTTGGTCAAAAATTTTAACTTTTATATAGTTTAAATTTGGATCGTTTTTATTTTTTTTACTCGTGTTAGATTTAATTGATAATTTTAACTTTTGACTATTAAAATTAGATTTGGTTGGTAGTTTATTTTTATTTTTTATTAAAATTTAATTAGTAATTTTAAATTTTTTACTGTTAAAAATTAATTTATTAATCAAAATTAAATTTTGTTAATAAATTAAAAATATTTATTGATTATATTTAATTAATATTTTTTATAAAAATACTTTTGAAAGTCAAAAGCATATTTAATAGTGTAGTATTATATCTTTCTTAAATTTTATTTTTCTTTCACTTTTTTAAATAATTCACCATCGATATTTTCAAGCTAAATATTTTTGGCTAAATAAATTTTATTAATAATTTATCAAAATTAAAATTGTTAAAAAGGCAATTTAGTTCACGAAGCTCCCGTCAATACGAGATTTCAAGGAAGAGTCTATTACACGTAATGACTATATCTAGTACTCAAACCTAGTTCCTCTAGGTCACTGAATAATTTTACGGCTGTGTCAAGACTTTTCTTCCTCCTCGAAGTTAAAAATAATTGATATTTTTTTAAAGAAAAATGTAATTAAAATGTATATTAATAGTATTACAATAATTTATTACTTGTTTCTAAATAAGTTAATATAAAATATTTTTATTTTTTAAATTTCACTAATAATAAAAAAGTGAGAGTTGACATAAGATAAAGTTATTGCTACGTGGCCTAGTTGATCACTGCTTTCAATTGTATAAATAATCATTGACAATATATGAAATTGTACTTTTAAATTTTACTAATAAAATTAAATGTCGCCCCCGAGACATGGTTGAGTTGACTAATACTGGATAGATATTATTGCAATGGGCAAGGTGTCGAATATCGGTCAAGCCAAGAAAAATGCTCTCCTCGTAGCGACTAACTTCAGCTTCCTGATTTACCTTCTTACAAATGGTCGTAAGGTTGGTCGTGTTGAGCTGTTAGGGTGGCAAATTCCACCTTTTGCTATAACTAATAAAATTAAATATTTCTAATAATATTTATTTAAAAAAATATTAATTTTTTTCCGTCTAACGCCTCAAGAATGGTTGAGCGGCCCTGGAATGCGGATTGTATTAATTTACAGAAAATTAGTGCAACCAACAAAGTCAATTAGAGGATTGATCGATTGAGATTTAACAATTAGTTAGATACCATAAATATGCTTAGGAAGGAAGTGGGGCGCAAGAGGATAAATGGCCTAACCATGGATAATAATAGTGATACAGCGGAAGCATAGTGGACTGCTAACACAAACACTCGATGATAATCAAGATCCGGTTAAGTATGGTAAAAAAAAAATAATATGAGACATCCAAGGAACTGAAAAAGACGAGAAGCATAAGAGATAACAAAATCTTAATTAAAGATACAAGCGAGCAAGAAGGATGATATAGAAAGTGAACCGACGGACATAGTGTATCTGAAATACAAGGAGCTAGGAAACTAAAGAAGTTGATTAGGAGGCGAATGGATGACATATGATATAAATGAATTTTAAATGTGAAAAGTTGAGAACGACGACCAACTCCGAGTGGCAATACCATTTGGGTGAACATGCAAGCTAGGAAGGGAAGGATAGCATGTCAACCGTTACTTAAGGGTGCGTTTGGTTCGGGGTTATCTTTGATAACCTTGGTTATCCATCCAAGGTTATCAACCAAAACCTTGTTTGGTTTTGGTAATTGATGATTCCTAAGTTATGATAGATGTCTGACACATCAGCAATTTGGGCATATAGCCCGGAATCAGAAAACCCCATAAAACTGGGGTTTTCCTTGATTCCCTAGTTAGGTTAAACATAACATAATGATTTGGCTTCTCCATATCAAGTGAAAGTGTGGCAGGGCCGGCTTAAGGCATAGGCCATTAAGGCCTATGCCTAGGGCCCCTATTATATGGGGACTACAAATTTTACATATATATACCTATATAAATTAAATATAAATATTAATTTTAAAACATATGAGTTTGAATATTAAATATTTAAAATTATTGCTAAAATAAATGTTAGTCGAGATTTATTTTCATCGGTAATTTTAATTTTTTACTAGCTAAACTATATTTGGTCAAAAAATTTAAATTTTTTATAGATTAAATTTTGCTCGTTTTTATTTTTTACTCTAATTTTAACTTTTTACTATTAAAAAGTGATCTGGTTGGTAATTTATTTTTATTTGTTATTAAAATTTAATTAGTAATTTTAAATTTTTTACTTTTAACAATTTAATTTATTAATCAAAATTAAATTTTGTTAATAAATTAAAAATATTTATAAATTATACTTAATTTTTTTTTTATAAAAATACTTTCCAAAGTTAAAATCATATTTAATATTATAGTATTATTTCTTTCTTAAATTTTTATTTTTCTTCTATTTTTTTAATAATTCATCATAGATATTTTCTAACTAAATATTTTTGACTAAATAAATTTTATTAATAATTTATCAAAATTAAAATCGATAAAAAGACAGTTTAGTTCACGAAACTCCCATCAATATATAAGTAGTGACTATATCTAGTACTTAAACCTATTTCCTTTAGGTCATACAATAATTTTACCGCTATGTCAAGACTTTCCTTCCTCAAAGTTAAAAATGATTAATATTTTTTTTTAAAAAATTGTAATTAAAATGTATATTGATCCTGTCTAAGATCAACGAGACAGATAGCCGGGGCGAAGGATGATGTCGACTCTAGATAAGATGACCAGAAAGAGCTCCAACACAACAAGATATCCCTTTAGAAATAAGCTATCAAGGCCCTAATACACCGATTTCCTCATATCTGAGAAAACCAAAACAGATCTAAGGAAGATGAATCCGAGGAAGAAGATGGTGAAGAATAAGTCCTAGAATCCGATGAACCGCCGTGCTCTCCTGCGCAATATCCGACCAACCAACAAAATGTTAGAGACCTAAGACCGGGGTGGGAATCCCTGGCTAGGCCCTCCGACACTCAAGTTAGTTTTCCGGCGAGCTAAGAGAATAATGAATCAGAATTAGGGTTTGAGTTGTGTAGAAATGAGAGCATACCTGGCCAATGGAGAGGATTCTCCTTTTTATACAACTTCATTTGACCTCCATAGTCATGAAGTGGACCCCGATTCATTAGAGTTTGTTATGAGATGACGTAAACACCACTTGTGAAAATAGTCGAAGGAATCTTTTTCGTACCCTAGATGTACCTTCTTTGTCGTTTAGCATTCCTGTATAAACTTATGTGCCAAAGATTATGAGATGTTAATTGGTGTAAGGTTCGGTCGGTCTCTTTTGCTTGGTCTTCGAATACCGAGCGTACTATAGCATGTGCTCTCACACTCGACCGATGGTTCCCGCTCATCCTATCGCAGCCTGCCACACTTAATCGCTCAATCGATCTCCATGTGCCGAGCTTACTATATCCTGTCTGTTATAAGGCTAAGTGCTTCTTCTACTCGACCGGCTGTTCTTGCTCGGCCTATCTCGGCCTACCGAACCTAAGCACACGGTTGGTCTCTTTCGCTCGGCCGGTCTCCACATGCTGAGCTTACTATGTCCTGTCTGATATAAGGCTAAATGCTTCTTCTACTCGACCGGCTGTTCCTGCTCGGCCTATCTCGGCCTACCGAACCTAAGCGCTCGATCGGTTTCTTTTGCTCGGTCGGTCTCCACACGCTGAGCTTACACGAGCACTACTGCTCAACTAATTTTCATTCCTTCTTTACTAGAAAATAGGGTCCATTCTTCATAACTCGTATCACTAGCCCCCCTTCAAGTCTAGTCGAAGGAGGTGTAGCCAACTAACTAGACCTAAGTCTATTTTTATTTCTTTGCCTATCTTTGATCATGGTTCTGCAATGGCCTTTGCAATAGTCTCGTGACCTTTTCTACAGTAATCTCTGTGACTTGTAGTACAACAATCTCGTGACCCCCCAGTATAGTGATCCCGTGACTCCTTTGGCAAGTTAAATAGGGTTGTGATCCCCCTTCCTTCTTCACTTACCTTAGTTCTTCACTATCTTGCTCCCCTTCCCCTACTGAGAGTATGGCTTTAGACCCTCCTCTCTGGGCGCAATTCCTATTGGAGAAGGCAAAATTTATAGATGAAGCTGCCCAAGCTTTAGCTCTACCCCACTCTCGGGAACGAGAGCAGGAGGTGCTTCTGTCAGCCATCCAATTCTAAGTGCGGTCAGAAACGGCCTTAAAGAACAAGGTCTATCGAGACCTAGAGCTCAAGACTAGAGAGCTGAATAATTTGAAAGTCCAACAAGCTTTAGAGGTATCAGTGTTAACCAGGGAGATTCACGCAACCAGCCTATTGACATTGCAACAACAACAAGACTTAGGTCATCTGCAGGCTAAGGTGGATGCTCTGGAAGCAGAGCCCAAAAGACTTAGGCAGGAAATGGGCCCTTCAGCCACCTTTTTAAGGGGGCATAACTAAGTTTGCCCTTCCTTGTTCATGAGGGCACTCTCCTTCTTGCTTTCCTTTGTGCGCAAAAGAGCGCACTGGCTCTTCTAAATGGGAGGGAGGTTCGGTTGGATGATAAATTTTTCATCCTACTCTGGTGACGGGCAAAATATTCCCACTTCCTCAACCTGATCAGGTTTAGTTCTAGTGGGGTTGAAGTCCTTCGAGAAGTTTGAAAGCTTATGTTTATAATTTTTCCTGGCATTCTAGGGTTCAGTGTTTTGTGAAGAAAATGTAACATAATGTATCTAATCGTGTCCAGAATGTGAAACTGAATGGTCTCTTGTATAAGACTAGGTGATTTTCTTGAGTTCTTCTGGTTTATAAGAATAAACGGGCTTCCTAACTTATTTAAACACTCAGCTTTTTCCCCTATGAGTGTTAATACCCACTCCTTCATTTATTATGCCTAGGAACTTCAATATCTTCTTCGATATTTTCCTTTTTTCTGATTGGTTCCTCAATAGAGAGATAGTATCAGTGGTGTCATATGCAATGATATCGATGTTAGTTATAACCCTAGAGCCAATCATTTGATGATTGTATTATGGACTTGTTGTATCATATTCTTATATATAAATAAAGGCATTTATTTTGATTATTATACTTACTTGTATTGGTGCCAAATAAACTAAGTATAATAGCGTCC
>JBBMJZ010023382.1:0-10574 GCA_037833815.1 Zingiber zerumbet
CAATGGCGTAAAAGGATTCATACAGCCGACCCCACCTAGTGGGAAAAGGCTTGGTTGTTGTTGTTGTTGTTGTTGTAACGTATTTGATTGCTGAAGTCCACAAAAAACTTTTACCATTCTAACTATCTTATATAATCAGAATTATACTTGCAGGATTATACTAGACTAATTGCTGCCTTTATTTCTTGCTATCAGTCATGAGCGTTTCAGTTGATCTTAAGTCAGAGAGCCAATGATTAACTTCTAACAAGATGCAGAGTATGGGCTCACATAGGAATCCAATCAATTAACAATTTCACTTGCAGCTATATGCATCTTGAAAACCGCAAGGCTGTAAATAAATACAGTTATCGGTGATCGAAATCCTTGCTATCTTCCATCTACTCAAGATTGATAAAAATGAGGTATAATATTAAATCTAAGAAATTATTCTGACATTGTTTTCCCACTTGGGAGATTAACCATGCAGCCAGGCAATAGTGCCAAATACTCATACAACACTTAAATAGGGAGATGATCATGTATCACTTATCAAGTTACGCAATAGAAAAAGTTTTTAAAAAAAACAAAATAAACTGGTTTATGATCTAAGTTTAAACTTTTCATTATTTTATTTTATAATTTTGTTATTTCCAGCAAGCCTAGTCTATTTTAATTTTACACCATTTTTTAGGAGACCTGGTTTTTGTAAGACTTATAAGCCCCACTGCTGCTGTTTTATTTATATCTGAAAATAAACCTCTTTCACAAGATATTGATTGTGGCTTGCGACCTGGTAAGGTCACCAACTAAGCACAAATTTATCCCGCATCACATCATCCCATGAGATATCCAGCTGGGCATATAACTTCACTGATGCTATGTTACATGGTGTTGGAACATAACAATGTTCCCAAATTAAACTAAACTGGATAAATAGACAATGCAAGTAGATACCGAGTAGTTCATTTGGGAAGAAAACCCTTTTAAGAATGAATTAAGACATGTATCTACCGAGATATGACTTCCTGAATATGCACCCGGCATTAGATCAGCACATGAATTTTTTGGCATTTTGCAGACTTGATGACCCAGAATTTGAGTCATGAAATACAAACATTCTCTTTTTATGCAAGGATAAAACTATGAACCACTATCCTCCTTATTTAACACAGACTCATCAGTGGGGCCTGCCTTTGAATTGCACACAAATAATTTGACACTTTTGCAACAATAGTGACAACAAAAGTGGAATACGACAGCCTGGAGTCAGCTGCATGGCCTTTTTTCCTGCAATTGAAGTCTACTTAGAGGAAACCCACACAACTAGGTGTAATTTCAGTCTGAACAATCAAACTATTGTCCAAGATAAGTTATAGCTAACTGAAATGGGCTTGAGCATATCTATTACCACCATCTGACATTGACCATAGTTCTTTCCATCACAACTGATTCAGCCTATGATGTATGATGTTCATTCTGTACAAGGTGATACTCAAACTAGAGATGACCCCTACTACTGATAAGGTAGTTTTCTGGAAACCATAAACATTTTAATCCATTTGTAAATATATATTATTACTTATTAGACAAACTAAAGCCCAAATATGTGATGTCTGAGAGAGAGGGAGGGAGGGACCTCAAAGGAAAACATTAAAAAAATAATCAACTTGTACTTGTAAACGTGTGGTATCAGGCAAACCAAAGACAATAAGATGTAATGTGTAAGCCTCTCACAGAGAGAGAAATAGACAAGCTTACCAAGCTGTAGATATCATCTTCCACTTCTGGAGGCAATTTTTCAATGTCTATCTGAAATTTTGGTTCTAGACGGGAAACACAGACAGTGCTGAGTTGGCTCATGTTTCTAGATGAGTCGGCTGCAGGAAAAGAGCATGAAATCTGCTTCTTTTGAACTTCATCTGGAATATCCTGATGCAAAGTATCCTTTACAAAAGCTTGCTCCTTGTTGGAGACCTCATTATCCTTCCCGGAGGCTGGAATATCCTGAAGATCACTGCAAGTACTACATCTGGATGCATTTGCAATTGAAAAAGTATCAGACCCTGACAAAGCCTGATTCTTGACATTAGATATGTTGACAGTGCTACAAACATCAGAAAGAGTTTGCATAGACAGCCCTCGGGTAGCAGGTTCCATGTTCAAACTAAAAACAGAAGGCTTCTTATTAAGACCAGGCAGATCTCCCAAGCTATTTTCCTGACTTCCTCTAAATACACCCCAAAGATAAAATAAATTGTTCCAACCTGAAGTATGGAAAACAATGTAAATCAGACATTTAATCAAATTTATTGGAAGGAACACATAAAACCACGTCAGACATGAAGATTAAGTTCTAAGTCTGTAGATAAAAGAAACTAATTACTATACATTCTCCCTCTTGTGATGTAGGGATAGTTTCTTACGTTGGGAGTTCCCTGGTAATAGATTTGAAGGGAATATAAGAAGTTGCATTGCACCAATAACACCTACAAGAGCTAGATCATTTTTCAGTATATTATCCAACAGCTTCCAATAGTAATTTTCATAACTGCACAAAATAAAATGTATAGAAACATCAGATATTGTCTCAACCTGCATATATTATGGAATTTCTCAATGAATAAGTACTCATAAATACCTGTCAATATTTTTAGCAAAGAAAAAGATAGCAATGTTATCTTCTCCAGGACTGTTCTCATGGAACTTCAGAGGCCATGAGCTTAGGCGAGGTACTTCCTCCAACTGAACTTTGCAAGGAAATTGTCCAACCGCTTCAAGTGCTTTGGGTGAGACATCGGACGACAAATGAGCCTGAAAACCATCAAAAACTGTCGGAGGTTTGGCAGTCCTCAACACCTCAAAAGCACCTCTGTTGACAACAAGCGAAAAGTATAATCATAATGCAGTAAGCAGTTAAAATGTTTTAGTGTAACTATATGCTAATGATAAAGTATTAAACACATTCTCAAAACTAGTAAGAAGATGTCATACTGCCAGATGTAGTCCATCTCTGGTATTGCCAAAGCTCTCACTAGATCAACGGGAGTGGAAGCTTGACCAAGGAAGGTTGGTGCCATAATCTTTGTGGACACATCACCTGGAAAGTCAAGAACTGTCCCTTCTCCAGGAACATTTATAAATTTCTTATGATCTTCCACTAGCTTTACATGGATGGTATTTGCTGCCTTACTACAATTTTGAACATTGGTTATCCTAGAAGACAAGTCATTAGAACTTGGATATAAAGTTGCTGCTTCAGAATTTACATCAGCACTGGCTAAAGAAACTTCCTCAGCGGGTGATTTTCTCTTGGTTCCAGATTTCCAAGCCGGCCCCTCACTTACATTTTTCCACTTAATACTTCTGACATCCATATCCCTCAAACTTCCTTCAGAAGAAGGCTTTGTGGCAATCATGCGAAGTTTGTCAACTGGACAGAACTGTGCTATGTGACCTGTTTCATTACACTCATGGCAATGTGATAAGCAATTAGGGACTGAAGCTAGCTGTCTAGAGTTTATAGATATTTGGCCCTTAGCTTTGACGTCCCTTTGTATCAAATATGTTGCCTGAGGTGAATTTTTCAAGTTAACTACATTATTTAACAAAGAAATTTTAGAGAATAGCTTAGTTACCTTGGGAGTAGGTTGAAAACCCTTCTGATCTTCATTTTTACATAATCTAACTAGAGATTGAGTTCCAGAAGTTTGTGACAGAGATGCTGACGTCTTCTTCACTTCAGTAGCTGATGAACCTCCAGAATAGCCAGTTACAAACAGTTTCAAATAACACAGATAAGCTACACAATCAAGATGGAAGCATTTACTTACCGGAACTAATTGCATCAATTGGTCTCCTTTTGTCATCTAGATTGTTTAAATCAGAAAATTTTCTTACTTTGGAATTACAACTTTGCTCATTTGAATCAGCCTTTATCGATACTGCAGGACTGACAAATCGTTGATCACATGTGGAATTTTTCTTATCCAGCATACTCCCACCTTTCACTTGTTTAGGATCCTCAGAATGTGGTAGGCTAAGTGCATGAGCTTTGCTTGATATCTCAACACTGGAGAAGCCTGAAGTCTCACTTCCAAATGTTGCAGATTTTGAGATTGCCCGGACGGACTGTCATTTCTTTTGTTGGTTAAATTAGATTCTCTATTAAGTTTCATCTTCCAAGGAACATTATCCAGCAACTGTTTTACTTTTGGCAGTTTTGAATTGTTAAATGAATTTGACTTTGAGAGAGGGCCTGAAACTAAAAGTTTTAAACATGTGGAACTAAGTGTATTCAAAATGCTCAATCATATAGTAAAACAAAAATTACCACGTGTTGGTTGCAAAGGTGCTTGTATCCCAGATGAATCAAGACCAGAAGAAGTTTGTGTGCGAGATATTCCTTCTGACTTATTGCATATTGTGGAGGAGATTGGTTTTATCTTCACACTATCATGTTTGTTGAAGTTCTCATGTGAGAACTGAGAAGGTTTCGTAGGAAAAATTGTTGCACTAGGTGTATCAATTGCTTCATCGAGTTTTTGCTTAGAAATAGAATTAACCTCTGAATTTTCTTCCTTCCTCTTGGATGAAATAGACTTAACTGGTTCTTTGTTGTATCTTCTCATGTCTGGATCAGTTGTCTTATTTTCCACACTGCTTTCCTTATTTGCACTATTTTCTTCTAAACAAAGTGGTGCCTCTATTGGAGCAACTCGTGCTTCAAATTTTCTAGTCACCTGAGCTGCAGCCTCCTTGAGTTGGCATTCTTCACATAACCAATCACCTTCAGGAACTTCAGCCAACATTATTTGCATGCAGTAACTGATTAAAAGCAAATTTCCATCAAACATAGTAGTTTATGAAAAAATATCTCAGAAAAAGGGGAAAAAGAAACTTACGTATGCTCAGCCCCATCATTACACCTACTACAGATAGCAAGGAACTCTTCCTGACCTGTATCCCCACAGATATCACAGACTTTTACCTGCAAGAAAATGTAATGGACCAAGAGCATGATGTTTATTTTTACCATAAAATATTCTAGGTATGTCATATGTGTCAACATTAAAAAAACATGCAACTAGCATCCTTAACCTACTAGTCATATGGTAGTTCCTTTTGTAATAACACACACATCAGGCATGAAAATGTACAATTTTTAGTTGCATTGACCACATTTTGATGTAACGTGAGAACAGGATTTAAAACTAAGATATTAGTAGCCATGTAGCTTTACATAGAGTTATAACAGCAATATAACAAATGGTTTAGCTGACCGGAATAGTTGGGACTATGTTTTATTCATCTTTTCTTCACTGATGTTGTTATGAACATGGCTGCCTAACAGATTATAAACATGACCAATTCAGAAAGATAAGAAATTGTTTAGCTAAACCCAAACATTATTGCTGTAATAGACTTAACTGGTTCTTCGTTGTATCTTTTCATGTCTGGATCAGTTGTCTTATTTTCCACACTGCCTTCCTTATTTGCACAATTTTCTTTTAAACAAAGTGGTGCCCCTGTTGGAGCAACTTTTGCTTCAAATTTTCCTGTCACCTGAGCTGCAGCCTCCTTGAGTTGGCATTCTTCACATAACCACTCACCTTCAGGAACTTCAGCCAACATTATTTGCATGCAGTAACTGATTAAAAGCAAATTTCTATCAAACATACTAGTTTACGAAAAAACATCTCAGAAAAAGGAAAAAGGAAATTTACATATGCTCAGCCACATCACTACACCTACTACAGATAGCAAGGAACTCTTCCTGACCTGTATCCCCACAGATATCACAGACTTTTACCTGCAAGAAAATGTAATGGATCAAGAGCATGATGTTTATTTTTACCATAAAATATTCTAGGTATGTGTCAACATAAAAAAAACATACTACTAGCATCCTTAACCTACTAGTCATATGGTAGTTCCTTTTGTAACAACACACACATCAGGCATGAAAATGCACAATTTTTAGTTGCATTGACCACAGTTTGATGCAATGTGAGAACAGGATTTAAAACTAAGATATTAGTAGCAATGTAGTTTTACATAGAGTTCTAACAGCAATATAACAAGTGTTTAGCTGACCAAAATAGTTGGGACTATGTTTTATCCATCTTTTCTTCACTGTTGTTGTTTTGAAAATGGCTGCCTAACAGATTAAAAACATGACCAATTCAGCAAGATAAGAAATTGTTTAGCTGAACCCAAACATTATTGCTGTCAAGATTAAAGCTTCTGTTATTTGTCAAACAATAAAGTATATTACCAATTTCCACATGGCTGGTTAACATATTTAAAGATATAAGCACCATTTACAAAGGAATAGTTGAAAGTGGAAAGTTAGTAGTTTCTTAAGGTACCATAAAACGAAACAAAATCCATACAAAGGGTGAGAAGCAACAAAAAACAACCTTTTCAGCAAACACATTGTTAAAAAAGATAACCCTACAAGTAAATTTTTGAGTGAAATACTTAGAAATTGATCAACATAATAGAATCAAAGATAAATATATGATCCTATAACCACATCCTCATCAATGGTGAAACCTTGTTCATTAGATGTAGCACTTGTTTAAATTCAAGACTAATTTTTCATGAGTCAACGACATATCTCAATAAGATAGATTCCTACAAAAAATATGTACATACTACAACAGAGAAAAGAAAATTATGAACTGACAGCATCATCAGTTTCTGCTAAAAGTTCACCCTCAAAATATGGCTGCAAAAGCACCTGAGATGTCTGAGAGTTTGAGTTGGGTCTGTCAGGTTGGTCTTTACTACCCATTGACTTTATTGCCTCTTGCAGCTTAAACCCACTGATGCAATTTTCAGTCCCCAAAGAAACTAATTGAGGAGTCTTTTCGCCATCATCTTTGCAAGCATCATCATCTGCAATTTTATTTTCCCCATTCACATTGACTAGAGCATGAGAAAGACATGCGCTCATCAGTGAACCTGAACAAATTTGGGCTTTTGAAGATATATTACTACTTGAATGTGGGTCTTCTGAGCCATCAGTATTGTGACAAGGATTATCATCTTCTGAACAATATGCAATACTATTTTTCAATATGAGTGTTATATTTCCTATAGGGTTAGTCCAATTGTCTTCAGACCCATTATTATTATAGCCATCAGTAGATTGTTTCTGAACCTCCTTTGGGTCATTTTTCTCCAGCAAAGATTCTGATGATCTGGAGTTGCATCCTATAAGCTTCTTCTCTAATTCCACAGGATGGTCATGATTTGTATTACTAGAATCTTGTAATACAGCAATGTGTGAAATGTTGTCAATGTGACACTTCTTACGTTGCTCATCAGCAAGATTTGAAATTATGTCATGAAAATCTGACATTTTATTGCTGTCTGAGGAGAAAAGACAATCATCAATAGAACTCATTTGGTCTTGTTGGAAATTGTTGTCTTCGACTGTATCCTTCTCAGATTGAAGTTATGTTGGAAGTAGCCTTTGGATCTAAGACAACTTTCTCAGATGCAACATGAACTGTTGATACTGTAGTTGTTTAAGTGAAATCACAGTTTAAGGAGAAGGACACAGGTTGCATGCTCCAGCTTCTATCCAAATGTCAGGATCTTTAAGTACGTTTAGGCACTTTTTTCCAGTGGGAAATACCACTGTGTAAGAACAAAGGCAAAATAAGAGTACGTATCATTTGCATCTTGAATTAGAATAACAAATAGCATGCAAATACATGTATAAAGATATATGGAACAAGAAGTAAAATACATGGTTTTATCATCGACAAAATCTTAGACCATTGATTGTTTTGTAATGTCACAGTTGATAAATTTTGAGGGTGATGAAAGCATGGTTTTAAATATTGTTTCATATTGGTAAGCAAAGGTGGATCATTTTGCATTATACATTGGCATACAGAGGCAGATTGATGGGGGTTTTTTTCCACAATGTGTGAGCATTCTGCGAGTGAGAGGACTCAAAAAAAATTCCCATTTGTAACAACTTAGAACAACTATGCACAAAACACAAGATCTTCTGTGAGCAAAGGGCTTTTTCATGCTCCACAACAGATCGGTACAACTCCACCAGCACTGTGATTTCTCACAAACAACTCCACGAGGACTGAAAAACTCGTGATACAACTTCACAAGGATTTTATTTAGCTCACAAGTAGCTCTACAAGGACCACACGAGCTCCACAAGTGTTTCCTCCAATTCACAAACAACCCCAAAAGGATTGTAGTCTCAAACAACCTTTATTGAATGTGTAAGAAGTCATGCAATAGCTTATATAGCTATGCATTTGCCTCTTTTTAATCACCTTTATTCTATACTTACACTATGCATTGATACTCCGACACAATACAGAAATCATCTCATTTGGTCAGCTACTTAAACTCAGAGAAGATTTTAAAATTTTAATATAAATAGAAGAACCTTTAATCAAAGTTGAATACTTCTAGTGATATGGTTTGAAGAGCACAAGAAAAGAATCTATATAGGTGACACCAAAAACTTGGGACAAATAGGACTTGATGACAATGACAACGAAAATTAAGTATGTTTACTCTGAGACTTGTAATACCTAAATTTTGTATTGAATTAAGCTAGTGATTTCGGTAAATCAAGACAATGATCATAAGAGCTTATATGTTAGCAAAAGTACTTTTTTTAGAAATTAAATTTGACATGTAAAATTTATCATGTAATTTTGAATATTACTAGTGTTATTGTCTTGTGTACACTAGAAGAAAAGAGGGATAAGAATCACATATGATATAGCTAACTCTAAATAATTGGGATTTATCAAATGTATTAAGTTTCATTGTCTAAGATTCAAAGCCAATCTGATCTTTACCGAAACTAAAATTGTTTGATCCATTTTAGGCTATATGATCATAAGATATTGCAGTCTAGATCAAAATCCGGATAACTAAAGAGATCATAGAAGATCAGATCATCTCAAATAGCATATCTAAAAAGATTCTAAAAATATGATGGTTAATAAATGCAACATATATATAAGAAACAAAAAAAAAAAAATCTATACATGTACCTTTTGCCTTGTTGTCTCATATAGGCAAAGCATGAATTAGTTAACTAGAGAGATGATCAGTACAATGAAATCATCAAACTCATATAAGTTTATCTTCTAGTCTTGTAATGAAAAAAACGATAACTAAAATAGCAAGAAAGTTATACTAATTCTAATGCAAGAAGGCGTAAGGCTAAACATAAGGGTTCCATAGAAAGATCGAGTTAAAATGTCTCATTGAATCTGTCCTTTTAGGGTCATAGTCAAATTCATAAAGGGAACCTTGTATGCAGCACTTGCCAATAAGTATCAACATGATCTAGAAAGCACGTTCAGAATCCTCCAGCACCTTAACCAGGATACACTAGCTAAGCACACTAATCCAAAGAAACACAACTTATCATCACTCTTCGGTGATTTGGAAAAGGGCACTTTCAGATGGACATCAACATTTCCCATCATCAATCAATCTCCGAATCTAGTATAACAGATGCGAAAGGGAACTAAACAATGCAGAATTTTCACAACGCCCTAAAACCACATATTACAATAAGTAAATTAAACAAATCATCCCATCAAGCATACCATTCCGAGTACAGAAAAGGGTTCCAGTACCAGCTCCGAATAGGGTTCCAGTACTGACCGCCTGATACGAATTAAGTCCCGCAGCTTCCGAGACCGGGAGAAGGTGGTGAGAACTTGAGAGAGGAACGATGAGGAGAACAGAGAAGAAAAGGTTAAACTCGGGCAGGAGTTGGCGAGAGTAATCGACCACTTTGAGAGAGTGTTCTAATGGAGACGAAAGCGATGAGAGGGAGAGAAGAAGGGAAGGGGACGAGGCGGGCGAGGAGAGGAAGGGATGCTCAGAAATAGAACTTCGTGTCACGTGACTTGGACTAAATTGTTTTTTAATTAATTGATTAATATTTTTAGATCATTTTTGGAGTAAAAAATCTTACCTACCATTATAATTACTATTTTATATTAAAATAAATCATTTAAATATTTTATTTTCTAATTAAATTTATTAAAATTATTATATAAAATAATTTTATCAACTTATTTAAAAGTATTCAACTTTATTAAAAATACTCCAATTTAATTACAAATATTTTAATATTATTGTATCAGATATAATTATAATTGTTATAACAATGTTAAAACTTATAATCGATACAATAATATTGAAATTATTTTAACTGAGTTAAAAGTATTATGGAAGAAAATGTAAATTTAAATGATTGATAAATTATTTTATTATATAATTTTAAAATATAGTTTATATATATTGAGTTGCTTGTAGTTAGGATTTTACTGCATTGGTTGTGAATTTAAAGGTAAACAAATAAGTAATAGGAATTATCAAAAGATTTTAAATACTTTTTTTTTAAATTATCATTTCGAAAGATTAATGAAGGCATTTTGACAATAAAATACAAATGCTAAGAGATATTTAAGGACATTTCGAAAAAAAAAATAGATTAAAATTTGAGGAATGATATTTGCCGCGAGATCGCTCCGCGACCCACCCTCCGCGACACAGTTGGCTTCCCACGTGGCCAACTC
>JBBMJZ010023460.1:0-10571 GCA_037833815.1 Zingiber zerumbet
CCCGTCAATCTGTCCTTAGGCCAACACAAAGGAGGTAAATCACAGATGACTACTAATTATTAGTGTAGTGGCCAATGTATAGAAAAAGACATGCTCAAACGCGTCAAATTTCAACCATATGACCTAACATGGCAACACTATATTTCAACCACCAAACTATCTAGAGGATATCTTGATTGCATTCATGATGCTCGAAGAACTAGTTGATACCGAGAATAATTAACAAATAAGATCGCACGCCGTTAAAAATCACAATTAAGACATGTGCAAAGTAATCAATATTAAGACTTGTTCACTAATAATGGTCTCTTCATCGGCGAATAACATATTATTCAGTCTAAATCTAATTAGTCATTCCAAATGGAGTTCAAGTTGGCAAAGGAAGTATATATTTGTTTGGTTGTAACAACTTGAGTCCAACTAATCTTGAAATCCTTGGCCCTATTGTTTAATTTAGTGTTGATTGTGAAATTTGTAAATAGACAAATAAATTATAAAATGGAGAGATGGTGAAAACGAACAGAATACTTTGCTTTTTATATTTTAAATAATTTATAAAATGCTCATACTAGTTTTATTATTACCATTTTACCTTTATAAGAGGGATGAATCCATAATACTTATAAAAAGCGTGGGGCAAAATAATAAAGTGAATTAGTTAATACAATATTGTACACACTTATTAAATCACTATGTTACCACTACTAATTAAAAATTAAAATACCTAAAATAATCATACTAATTTATAATTTCCCCAGTATATATTCTACAAGATGATTAGTAAACTAAATTATGATATGTTTTGTAGTTTAAGGAGTTGAGATGTCATCCTACCTAATTCAAGCCTAATATGTTTGTATTATGACTAATTAATTGTCTAGTCTAAATTTAACCACTCTATATGATAGGCATAAAGTTATTTATGTTTTTTTTAACAATCTTATATTATAATTAATGTTGGACGAGTCGAGGAATCATGATTCATACTTATCTTGAAAGTTAATCTACAAAATGCCGTATTCATTTTTATGAATTTAGTGTATAATTAATGAGTAGATCGTTGCCTATAGAAGAATTAGTCAGGTAATAAGTATATCCATAAAAAGGGTGTTATTATTATTTTATTTTAATTTCCACTTCATTTTAACCTAAATATTACACTATAAATCCTCAGCTTAAAAAATTAATACCAAGTTCTCATGGATGGTTTTCGAATGGATGTGCAACATATCTCACATGTACCCCGCTCTATATACATATTGATATGAGTGTTAAATAGGAATCTCAGACTGACATGGAAGGTAAAGTTAAGGTGAGGTGGAAGTCCAAGTCAAGTATTAAGGTGGTAGTCTAAGGGTCATCCTTGGATAAAGCTCAGCCTCTCATCTAGTATTAAGACCCTCAATTCAAGGACGACCGGTCTTGCCTAAGGAACGAGCATCCCAATCCTAGGTACGGTCAATGACCTGACTAGATCTGAACAGCTCGAAATATTACTTCAGTGATTGATAACTTAGTTCCCCGTTCTCTAAAAGATGAGTAGTCCTGTATACACCAAGACCACCATAAAGTCGTTCGGGCTCAAGGGGCCCGCTTCTATGATTTTGCTCAGATTTCTAGATGCCCAGCATATATTCAAGCGATCCTAAGAATCGCACGGTATTTCACTCAGATCTCTAGACTCCTAGCATATATTCAGGCTACCTTAAGAACCATATGATATTTCACTCAGATCTCCTAATGCCTAGCATATATTCAAGCTACCCTAAGAACCAGGCGGTATTCCACTTAGATCTCTGGCATTACCACACATGTATATTAGAGCAGTGCAGAGTGCAAGCCAACCTTATAAAACTCAAGGTTCCATTTATTATTCGGCTGAGAAGGTTAACGCCCGGTCGAGATATACTCAGGGAACAACTTTATTAGAGAATTCTAACAACTTGTCAAATAATAACAACCATTTGTCAGAGAATATTCTTATAAGATGATGCATGTCCAGGTAACCTTCCTCGGAGGCGATTATGCTTCCTCTCTACTAACACATTATGACAACATATTCCTTCAACCGCCTCTTTAATAACGTCAGTTATAAAAAGGGTGCACACAGGTAGCGGAAGATTCCAAGGACTGGTTATACGCCTTCTAGGATGCAAATACTCCATTGCTCAATAACTTCTGACCTGACATTCTTTGTCATCTTATTATTATGTATGTTATAAAGGTGATATATAAATAGATGATCATCTCTGATGGCAAGGTACACACACTTCATTACACTAAGTGTACATTCTGTTGCTCATTACTACTATTATGCTTCCCATTCGGGCAATACGTCGATTTGAGCATTGGAGGATCTTCGCTAAGGACCCATTCCCTGGTTTTTAACGCTGACATTCTGTTGTCCCGTTTGAGTATGTGTAGGGAGCTTAGTGTAACAGTTAAGAGTCTTCGTTCCAATCCAGAGATCTTCATCCGGCTAATGTCGTAGCCACCTACCCAATATGTCATCTCGAGTATTTAGACAGAATCACATATATATCAAGTTTTTATCGAGCTTAATTATTTCTTGTAGTTGTCTATATGATTTTATTAAATCAATAATCTAATAAATAATATTTATATTGTTACTCATTTTAATATTGAATTTAGAATATTTTGAATTGGTAGATGTATACGCTCAATATATTCTTCAAATGTTTGAATATTGAAAAAAGTTTGTAAACCTTTTTATTCATGTTATAAACTTTGTTTACGAGCCTTAATGTTAATTATATATATTTTTATATTGAATGAATATAAATAATTTTCTAGCAAGTTCACGAGTTGTTATGTTCATTTGTAGCTTTAGGCATCATTAGAGTACCATAAACATATTTAAATGTCACATTAACAAGTAATTACAAGTGTTAATCGTGAAAATTGTCCTTTAGAGTAAAATTTGATTCGATTCAAATCTAGTCTAATCGGTTGGACACGATTGCCGACTTATTGGGGGCCGATTCAAATTTGGCTAATCAATCGGATAGAATTGATGAGATTGAGGTGGACCATACAAATAATTGGATCTTTGTAATGCATCTCATACTCATAATTATTGGAGTGACTTAAGATACCTTTGGAGTTGCACCCACCAATTTGTTTCCATATCAATACAAAAGCTTTATCGCACTAAAAAATATAATTAGGTGGGCTCTCGTGTGATGATGCCAATTGACCTAATTTGACTCATACAAATAAAGGGTAAATGCTAGGGGTCCAAAAAATTTTTTTTATTTGCGTGAAATAGTTTTAAAAAGAATTATATGTTAATTTAATATTACTACTTTTTCTGATTTGATCGTGATATTTATTAGGATGTGTGGACTGACTCAAGAGGGCTGAATAGCTTGTAATTATAAATTATAATTTCTCTTACCTTCTACTTAACTTAGTAAAGATACACTGATTAATTAAAAATAAATAGTATAAAAGTAAGTAAGAGATAATAGATTTACTTAGTTTATAATTGGAAAAATTACTAATCCAAGATAATAGAAAATGTACTAAAGATTTCCTTCTTCAATTAGGGTTAGAGGCGGAGTAGCCTCTTATAACGTTTGAAAACAATCTTTGAGAATATAGAATCGAAAATTAATACAAAGTGTGTTGTTTTCATTTCGAGCTCAAGGGCTTTATTTACAACTCATCGGTTGAAACTGACTGTTTTACTGACATGACATCATATGGGCACCTGTAAGTAAGCTGGGCACTCGGACTCGGTCAAGTCGATCTACTTAGGAACAAGTCTCTCCAACAGTCCTAAGTTTCTTGGGCGCTTGAAGTCTACTGACGTGGACACAATGATGATCCACTTTGACAACGATTCTTCTAATGTGACCACCCTTCTTGGGTGTCTAGAATCTGAATGCCTAGATTGAATTCAGGTGTTTGGAATAGTCAACTCAGAAGTTGATTATTCTTCATTCCGATCGTTTGGGTGATGCTCTGGACATCTATAATTGAGCTCACCTAAACCCAACTCAGTCCTTCTTCTCGAGTAAGCTTCCTCCCGGCTTCTCGTCCATCCAATGCGTCTCGCGTGTCCTTCTCGCTCCACCGGTGCACTCTTCTGCAATTCCTAATCTCTCGGATGCATCAAATCTGTCGGCTCCCTTCCTGTGCCATCCTTCTCACTCGCTGTGTCTTTCGATCGATTTCTTATGTTCCTAAGTTCCTACAAATGTACTTGGACATAGGATATCAAAATACGCATGATCTAACTTAACTCGATTGATCAATATCAAAATTAATCCGCGGTACTTACAATATGTAAAAGTTATTTATCTTTTTCTTTTCTTTTCCTCCTTGAACATGAATTGGATGATCCATGCTAGTTGGCCTAGGAGGATTCATCATCGAGTAGTTTATTGTTGCTATTGGTGGGGTTGAGAATGGTAGAAAATGAAAGCCTACACAAGATCATCCAATTTGAGTATCCGAAGATTGATGGAGCAAAGCTACTCGAGGATGGCAATTTAGATTTTGATGCTAATGGGTAGATAGTGCTAAAGCATAGGCGATTTAGAAGATGTGATAGTGGAAGCAAAAGAGGGTCAAAAAGAAAGTGCGAGTTGAAGGGGCAACATGGCGAAAGTGATGAAGCTTGACAAAGAGGATACGGGAGTTCTCGAAGTGGAGGTTATTGTCTTCATAATACGTGTAAATGTCCATTACGATAGTCCTCCACATTGTAGAGTGTGATGATGGCGAAGAAGTATTTGAGTTGGAGAGTACTGAGTAAGATCGATCGAGAGAGGACGAAGTGGGAACAATGAATGTAGAACAAGTGTGCGTGGAATAGGAGGCTCACATTGAACAATTCCTATTTAGCCTTATTGGTTATTTTTAAAGATAATCGGTTTAATTTTACGAAAATTTTTCACCGGTCACTAGAATAAATCGAGAACTGCATGCAACAATTAGTCCAGAAGTCCAACATCCTTTGGTTGCGTTCCACCATTTGAAAGAAAAATTCCTGTAAATACGTCATTGTTAGGATTCAAACTGCATATCTAGATGATAATCTATATATCCTATCGTGATACTATAACCCCGAGGATGACTCACATTAAAAATGTCCACTTCATGCCTCTTAAGAAAAAAAAAGATAATACTTAATTTTCATTAGCCAACTAAATACTTTTGACCCTAAGTTTGAAATTTTTAGAAATCAAAGGGCCAATCTGAATATTTACTACATTCTTAACCGTACATTGGTCCAAGACTGTTGCCCAACGTTCAAACTTGGCGGCTGTTAAAAGTTGGGGTCAACGCCTTGGGTCTATCTATTCTGACCTTATCTGTAAATTCTTATCCAGTTTCTAGAAGAACATTATTATTATTTAAGATAAAATTAACTACAATTACTACTTACTAAGGGATAATGCGGTCTAGTGTCGTCCACTCTCGGACTAAATATAAACATATAAATCATAAAAAAAAATATTTTATTCTAATAAAGTGGTTTCAAATTGACTGGATAATGAGAATTATCTTATCTTAACCATCGCTACTTATTATATCGCTACTTATTAGATTTATGCTATGTTTACTCTAGATCCAGTGTGGATGAGAAAAGGAAAAGAATTAATGATAGAAAATTATCTTTAGAAGAAGAGAAAAAAAAAGAATGAAAAAAATCTTTTCCTTTGCACGCTTGCCTTAATAGAGGAAGATGAATACTTATGATGTAATTTTGTAAATAAAAAAGCGTGCATGCGTCATTTTTTTGGTACATAGTATAATTTTGTGAGTTAAAAATGCTACATACGTTATTTTTTTTTGTATATGGTGTAATATTGTGAATGCAAAAGGGGTACATGCGTCATTTTTTTCCCATCCGCTGTTTTCCATCCGATTTTGAGATGATCGATTTTGGTTCCAAAATTATCCGCTGATGGATTGCGTTACTTTTCCTTCGGAAAATTTTAATAAAGTAAACCACGGAAACTTTTAGGCCGTGAAAACTTTTCCTTAATTTTACTTTCCACTCTCCCAATTAAACAGAGCATTAGTGAACATGGATCCACATCAATTTTTTATTATTATATCTAAAATTTAAATAAATAACTCATTTTATTAAATTTAGATAATCAGTTTTCACTACATATTACATTAACTATCCTAAAATTTCTATCATCCTTAATTTTTTTATTATTTTCTTCTCTATCTTCTATTTTTTAATTATTATATTTATGAAATGAATAGAAGAAGAGAAATTGAAAAGATTGAGTGGAAGGAGAGATACTAAAAAAATATTATTTTATTTTTAGGATAGAGATTTCATTTTTTAAATTTAGAGAATCACTATTCATCAAATCTAAATTTAGACAATAGATAGTATAGCTGATGCAAAGATTTTTTAGCTACCCTATCCAAAATTTAAGATAAAACATTTGGATAGGGTAGCTGATGTGGATGCTCTAAGTTCAGACAACATTAAAGTGACATTTGGTTAAATGATTAGAATAACTATGTATATAGGTTTGATAGTAAGATAGAATTGGAATAAGAATGAAAATGAAATCTACCTAATTATATGAATTTGGTTGATTCTCATAAATCTAGAAACTATTCCCAAATTGACATTCTCAAACCTACAATATAAACACTATCTTTTACTATCATTACATTGCCTTGTTCTCAAATCCATCAACGAAACACTAATTATCTTACTAATTATGATAAAATTAGTAATACAAAATAAATATTTTAAAAAATTAATAGTGGAATTAGGAGTCTAGTTTTATCCTTCAACTTATACATTCGAGTAAACCAACTTGACTCATCCAATTCACTCGAGACCATTTGAATTGCTAAAACACAAATGATTCGCAGAACATTGGACTCGAATTAAAGGGGAAAACAAATATTCTACCTAATATTCATTCTTCTCTCGAGTAGAAGAAACTACTACTTATTCTACAATTTTTTATATAATACATAATGAAAATAATTTAATATGTAATAAATGAAACCATTTTATAAACAAAATTAAACTGAACGCACGTGTGATATTAAAAAAATTAATAAACTCAGTTATTCTGGTTCGACTGATTTGGTTCAATTGAATTTTTTTTTATTAATTATCAGAATAAATTGAGGAGTGTTTATAGTGGACAGTTATCATTTGATTACGCGCTTAATTTGGAGAAAACACTTGCGTGATATTAAAATATGCTTAAAGGGGTTCGTATTTACTTCGAAAAGAAAAGTTAATATGGAAAGAATAAAGATTTCATTGGCACAATGAAACACTAGAAAGATATTCTCACTTTAATTTCGACAAGGAAAGAATCTTAACTTTATGAACTTGTGTTCATTTCATTATCAACTTTGTACACGAGCAATACAAAGTTGTGGATAGAAATTTTTCCAAGTGGACCTAACAATATTACGATGAGTAATTTCTTTAATAGAAAATGGAAAATTTCTCAGGATTGGTTATCTTAAGATTCTTAGTCAATTTAAAAAATTAGATATATGATGTTAACTTAAAAAAAAATATTTAGTTTCTCGAGGCATGATGCGATGGTAAAAAATAGGATGGACTCCCATGTAATGAGAATTCGAAACTCACGTCGAGCATCTCATACGCTCAGGGTATTTGAATCATTCATAATGCTAGACCGTCTGATAGGACTCATCTATACTTCTCGAATTTACCTGATAATCGGTGGAAACCTTCAATGGAATCTCATCTGTGCTAGATATTTTATTTGTAGTTAGTATGCGTACTAGATACCAAACATGTACCAAAGAATTTCACCTAACAAATGTTAAAAGGATCTTTAGATATCTAAAAGGTACACCTAATATAAGAATGTGGTACCCTAGAACAGTAAATTTTGAACTTATAAGATTTTCTGACTCAGATTATGTCGGCTGTAAACTAGATAGAAAAAATATAAGTGGTGAATGTTAACTACTTGAACAATCACTTGTCAACTGGTTTAATAGAAAGCAACACCGTGTTACTTTGTCTACCACTGAAGCAGAATATATAATAATGGGTGAATGTGTAACATAATTATTATGGATGACACAAACATTAAAATTTACAAGAGAACACTCAGAAAAATTTATGGAAAATAAAATTTTTATAGGATTCTCACTAAACAATAGAGGTTATAGAGTCTACGGTAAAAACACACTAAGAAATGAAAAAATAACAAATATAAAATTTGACAAAAACACTAGCTCTAGAGAATCTAATCTAAATCAAACTCAATATCAACCAATTGACTTTGTTAGAGCTAGCACTGATCTAGGGGGAACTAGTAAAAACCCGAATCATCTAGAAAATCAAGAAGATGAACAAACTCAATCACAAGAGAACAATAAGAGTTAGCTCTGATCATCCAATTGAATATATTTTAGGTGACCCAAACTTAAGGGTTCAAACTAGATCATCATTTAGAAATCTAAGTCAAATAACATTAATATCTAAAATTGAACTCAAAATAGTAGAAGAATCCCTACTTACCCAGATTGGATTATAGCCATGCAAGAATAATTGACTCAATTTGAAAGAAAAGAGGTTTGAGACTTAGTACCTTTACTCAAAAATAAGAAATTCGTAGAAACCATGATGAATGCATTCACTCAGGGGCTCGTCAAAGGAGACTTCTTCCGGTCGCTTATCAGGAAGCCGCCCCGGAATTACGACCACATGCTCAAGAAGGCTACAGAGTACATAAATGTGGAGGAGACCCAGACGACAAGAAGGAAGGATACGCCAGCCGAACCCTCGGCACCGAGTGAGCGCCGACTGCCGAGTAGCCACCAGCCGCCCAGGGGGCCCAGAGCTGAAGGAGTGTGATCGCACTAAGAGGCAAGGGCGCACGTTGTACAACATGTGGCCTCCGTGCGGCCAAAATCAAAAGGAAAGGTATAGACGCCTATGTTTTGTTCTTTCCACCAATCGACATCGCACAACACCCGCGATTGTCACGGGCTGACACTAGTCGCCCGACCAGCGCCAAGAGGCTATCGCTGTCGATCTCCCTCTCCCGACCGGCGACATGGGCACCAATCCATCGGGTGGTGGGAAAACGTCAGAAGATCACTCGAGCGGCAACACCATCATCAGCATAGGGAAAACGTTGATCGTCCCCGAGCCTCGCAGGAGTGAAGCAGACCATCCGCCCGGGAGGAGGAAAACAGGAGCAATGCTGCTCGAGGGTAGATAAACATCATCATCGGCGGACCAACTAGCGGTGATTCCAACCAAGCCAGGAAGTCATACGCTTGGCAGTTGGAGATTCATGCAGTAGGCTGCAGCCATGAGAGGGCGAGCGGGCCCAAAAATCAGCTTCGGACCCTGGTACCTCGAAGGAGTAGAAGTCCCTCACGATGACGCCCTTATCATCCGAGCAGTAATTGTAAATTATACTATTCACTGAATCTTCGTTGATACAGGCAGTTCGGTAAATATAATTTTCAAAAAGGCGTTCGACCAGCTCCAAATCGATCGAGACGAGCTACTGCCAGTGACAACTCCATTGTACGGGTTCACTAGCAATGAGGTTCTGCTGATTGGCCAAACCAAACTGGCCATATTGCTCAGATAGGAGCCACTCAGGAGGACCAAGGTCACAAACTTCATTGTGGTAGATGCCACCTCATCTTACAACGTCATCCTGGGCCCGCCGATCCTGATCGAGTTCCGGACAGTAGTCTTAACCTACTGCCAAAAGATTAAATTCCCTGTAGACGACCAGGTCGGGGAAGTCAAGGGTGATCAGTTGGCCGCTCGACGATGTTATATGGAGATGGTCAAGATCAAGGCCAAGTCTGCTCGGAAAACTTCCCGGCTAGAGGTAAGCGCCATCACTGAAAAACCGCCTACTCTAGTCTACGAAGAAAAAGAGGAAGTCCAGATCTATGTCGACCAAGCAGAGGCAACGACTTTCATAGCATTCGATCTGGAAGCCGAACAAAAGGCGGAGCTGATCGCTTGTTTCCAGCAAAACCACGATGTATTCACGTGGTCGACGCATGAGCTTCCCAGGATCTCCCCGAGCGTCACACAACACGAACTTCACGTCCGACCGGACGCTCGACCGGTGAAGTAAAGAAAGAGAGACTTTAGCGCCGAACAAAACCTGATCATCAGGGAGAAAATAGAGAAGCTGCTGGAGGCCGGCCACATACGAGAAGTTCAATTCCTGAGCTGGATCATAAATGTCGTGCTGGTCTCCAAGCCAGGCAACAAGTGGCGAATCTGTATCGACTTCCAGGATCTCAACAAAGCATGTCCGAAGGACTTCTACCCGCTATCATGGATTGATCAGATGGTAGACTCCACTGCGGGATGCGAGCTGATATGCATGTTGGACGCATATCAAGGGTACCACCAGGTGTCGGTCGCCCAGGAAGATCAAGAGAAGGTCAGCTTCATTACGGCCGACGGTACGCACTACTACAATGTTATGTCGTTCAGACTGAAGAACGCCGGAGCTACTTATCAGAGGCTGATGAATAAAGTATTCTGACGGCAGATCGACCGTAACATGGAGGTATACGTC
>JBBMJZ010023469.1:0-10570 GCA_037833815.1 Zingiber zerumbet
CATTTAAAGTCTTAGGAAGGGTCGGTTCCCTAACATACAGACTAACCTTACCCCCGGTGTTATCAAGAATTCACAATGTCTTTCATGTCTCTCAATTGAGAAGATATGTAGGGGACTCGAGTCATATCCTGAAGGCGGAACCGTTGGTGACTCAAGGAAACTTAAGGGAAAACCTGAAGTATGAAGAGATCCTGATTCGATTCATAGATTTAAAGGATCAGGTGTTGAGATGAAGGACTATTCCGTATGTTAAAGTCCATTGGTCCAATCATACTACCAGGGAGGCTACTTGGGAACGGAAAAAGGAAATGTGTGACCTATACCCACATCTTTTTTAGGTTTAAGGCAAGCCAAGTTTCGAGGATGAAACTTCACATAAGGAGGGAGAAATGTGAAGACTAGCCAGATAATGGAAGCAGTGGAAGGGATGAAGTTAGTGGGATAATGGAAGGTGAAAGTAGTGGGGTTAGTGGGGGATCAAATCCTCACCCCCATCACTATAATGGAGTGGTGGGATGATGGAAGGTGGAAGTAGTGGGGTTAGTGGGGGACCAAATCTTCACCCCCACGACTATAAATAACCTCACACCTATCGGAGAGAAGGTTGGATCGTAAGAGAAGACAGAACCTCAGTAGATTCGTATTGTGCAAGGAAGAAGAGGTCATCATCGTAGCAACTTCCAAGGAAAGGGTAAGTGGGCCTATTACACAAATTCTATATTTTTTGAAAGCAATGATCTTTTATTCCCTGTAATTAATTTATTTCATTTCTGAACATTTCTAATTACTGATTTCCGTTATTTCCGTAATTTTGGGCACTAGACTAATCATGAACTAAATGGTAGGAATACATATTCTGAGCATGTCTAACATCTAATTTCTGACTTCTGCGATATTTATGATCTCCGACCTCTCTTCTAGGAGGGATAATTCTAGAGGGCTGATATCAGTTAAGTCATGATCCAATTTAAGTGCCCACGTGAAAATCTGTATCTAAATTCTGTTATTTTACTACTGCTTCTCAAGAATTTCAATGTTTGTATTGTGTCCCTGTGTTGTGTCCCCCAACTTGCTGAGTGATTCCCAAATCACTCACCCCCTTACAAACCATTACAGATAAAGATTAAAGGAGTACCAAGAATGAGATCGAGGATAGAGAACAAGTTGAGTTCTGGGGATGGTGAACCGACTCAATATCGGACAGGAGGACTAGAAATCTACTGTAGCTACGAATTTCTTCATTTAGTTAGGGGGATGCAATTTAATTCGTTGAGCAATGGAAACGATGTACTTTTTGTGTTAGGAATGTAAAGACTGACTTTATGTGGCAATTACTATACTACTGAGGCTGGTTGTTTTCGAACTTTGGGTTGAAAGCAATGCCGATGTCAGCCCCTGGTCGGTCCGGGTCGCGGGGTGTGACAAGCAAAGAATTAGCATAGTAGGAAATTGAAAAGAAAAAGTTCTATTTGGCTCAGAGCTCGAGAGCTTCTTTTATATTGCTTGTTCTGTCGACTGAAAAAGGGTTCCATCGAATGAACCTATTCATCGACTGATCCTTCTATACAATGCTATAAATAAGCATCATTTTAGAGGGAGGGCAAGAAATCAAACTCACTAAACCTACCAAAAGTAGTTCTCTAGTTGAAAGTTTCGACTACCCAAAACTTTTCCTTGATCCTATGATATCTGTAGCTTGAACTGATGACACATTCAAAACGGTCAATGAACACCCTGCAAAAGTGTCTCACCTAGGCTAAATCTTATCAAGCTCAGGTGAAATCAACTACTCTCAAAATATATAATTCAATCAATCAAATCTACATTTGACCTCATCTAGACTCATAACATCATTTAATCATACCTTAAATTTGATACTCGGATAATAGAATTGTTTCATGGTATAAGAATCAATTTCCACCGGGATCATTCTTCTGAGAATTAAATGTCCTCTCACCTAGGAGGTTATTCAATATATGATTTACCTTCCTTCATCTCATTGTGGCACCGACGATGAAAAGCAATCAAGATGGAGGAATTCACCTTTACTTGCTTCGTTATATGAAGGTTTTGCATTGGCCACATGTTAACATGCCATTGTATCTATCATAATTTAACCATTATAATTTATTAAACTTATTACTTTCGATAAAACTGTCTTTCACATTCAGTGGTAATATAATTTTCTCAATTACTACTAATATTCATTGGTCTAGTCCAACCCCATCGTATTCCATATCCATATCATTATATCTATATGTTATAATCTAACCATAACAATTTAACTTATTGTTGAACTTATCTTTCCATTTGAGCATACAGTGGTAATATGATTTTCTTAACTAGTGCTAATATTCATTGGTCTACCCAACCACCAATGCTATAGGTTTCCTTCAACATTACCATCAAAGAAACATATAATAGAAGTATAAATAATTATATATCTCTCTCTACCACACAAGACAATATGACATGTGAGGAATGCACACCTTATAAAGTATCAATTCCTAGAAGATATATGTAATTTGGCAAAGAAGGCCCCTCACTTAGGTGTACTATTCTTAAGAGAGATAGTCAAACTCACATGCATAATGTTCTACATGGCTCATGTAGCTTTGAAACTTAAATAGAAGTTTGATTGTAAAAGATGGAATTTATATTAGAATTTTTGTTTGCTTCCTCTCACATGCACCTATGCACCATATGCATGAAACAATGAATTGGGGGGGAAATAATGTAGTTGATCAAGGAGTTCACGTGTCTGATAGCTCATTCTAATTTTTTTTTTTTTTTTTTTTTTTTAACAAGTATAGGATATTCATCCTTTCAAATTGACTAATTCCAGGGATAATCCATCAACTATTATAATAAATCAAGCACAACAAACAATCTAACATTTCATCATCTTAAATTTATCATCTCACTAAAAGAAAATGTCCCATAATGCGTTGTATCTAAAAATTGAACGTGAATATTTAAAAAAATATTATATAGACATTCTATTGTTGTACCATAACCCAGGTTGTATGATAGCCCATTCTAGCTTTCAAAATGAATTGACTAAACTTAGTTAGATTGGTACTTTCATTTTGTAAAGAATATCTTTTAAGGTTGTTTTTTTTTGGTGTGGTAATATTCGATAATTGTATAGAACAAGTAATAAAACTATAAAAATTTGTAAAATATATATTTTCAGAATATAATCCAACTCAATTATTTTATCACTATTTGTAATTAAATGAAAAAACATGAATACTAAGAATCATGTTCTTATAGTATTATAATTATATTAAAAACAATTAAATCACTCCTTGTTATTTTTTATCTAATTAATTTATAATTATGATATATTAGTTTTTATTATATATATATATGTCATTTTATTTTATTTTAATTACTTTATTGCTATAATTAATTTAATACGTGTACATGTCTTCTTTATAAGCTTATATTATTTATTAGACTGATAGTATTTTTTTTAAAAAAATTATCTTTCTATCTTGACGCATTTATTTTAATATTTTTATTTTTACTATATTAATATTTATGCAAATGATCATTTTCTCTTTAAATACTCTTATCCGTTATTGTAGTAGTTTTGTCCAAAACCGTCCCAACATGGAGTAGTTTTTGAGTAATTTTGACTCTAACATGGAGTATTTGTCAAAATTAATAAATTACTATTCTACCTATAACAATTTTAGTTAAAATCGACATTGGAGTAATTTTAATCAAAACAATTATAATAGTATTTGATTAATTTTAATTAAGTTGAATTAGTTTGAACTAAATTAAAATAATTTTAATTAATATTTGAGTAATTTTATTCAATATAAAGACAATTTTAATTATAAGGTACATAATAATTTTAAGTACGTTAGAATAGTTGTAGCTTTTGGTATTTTTGAAATAAAAACACTCTTTTAATAAAAAAAAGATTTTCATGATAATAAAAATAAACACTTGAAGCACGTAGCTAAATTTCTTAAATATCTAAATCACCAACCTATTTTTAAAAATGACTAAATCATTTACCCTATATTCATTTTATCCTTCCTCATTTAGTAGCAATTGATTGGGGTGATATTTTTTTAAAATTAATAGTCAAGATTTTTTAAAATATTTATTTATATTTTAAAAAAATATTATTTTTAATATATTGTATCAAATTGATATTTGAGAATATGAATATAATCAGGAGAACTAGATAAATATATAGGGTCTGATTACATATCATTTCAAGGTCTCTAGATCTATCATCCAATTTTGACCGAATTTTGGTTAAAATCTATTGATAGACCTAGAGATACCAGAATGACATTAAACTAGTTCTTATATGTTTATCTAGTTTTTTCTGATTATATACATACTCTCAAAGATTAATTTAACATGCTATATTGAGAGCAGTAATTTTTTAACACGAATTATATTTTTCAAATATATTTATGTTGAAAAAGCACTGCTCTTAATATAGTATGTCAAATTGATATTTAAGGGTAAGGATATAATTGAGAGAATTAGATTAATACATAGAACTTAATTTCATGTCACTTCGAACTCTCTAGATCCACCTATTAATTTTGCCCGAAATCGATCAAAATGGATTGATGAACTTAAAAGTTCAAAATGATATATAATCATATTCTATGTGTTCATTTAGTTCTCATGATTATATTTATATACTCAAAGCATCAATTTGGTATACTATAATGAGAGTAGTGAGTTTTTATAACACAAATGTGTTCGAAAATCTAATTTGTGTTAAAAATTCACTGCTCTTAATATCTTATGACAAATTATATTTGAGAGTATGAATATAATTATAAAAAATAGACAAATATATAAGACATAATTTCATATCGTTCTGAGCTCTCTAGGTCATCAACTAGTTTTAGCCGAAATCAATCAAAAACAGTGGATAAACACTTAAAAAGATTGAAATGACATAAAATCAAATTTTATATATTCGTCTAGTTCTCTACAATTATATCTATATCATCAAATATCACTTTAAAATACTATATTAAAAGTAATAATTTTTTAAATATAAATATATTCAAAAAAATTAATTTATATTAAAAAAATTACTATTTTCAATATCTAAATTAATCATTAAAGATATA
The DNA here is from genome assembly GCA_037833815.1 of Zingiber zerumbet. Taxonomy (NCBI): domain Eukaryota; kingdom Viridiplantae; phylum Streptophyta; class Magnoliopsida; order Zingiberales; family Zingiberaceae; genus Zingiber; species Zingiber zerumbet. Next base: position 5,124 of record JBBMJZ010023469.1, read on the forward strand.
AATATCTAAGAATTAGATGAATAGGTAGAATATGAGTTCATATCGAGCATTCTAAATTCTATATATCCATCCGCTGATTTTAAACGTTGATTTTTTAAATTGAAATCGGACTTTTTAATCAATTTGGCTTTAGTTTTTTTTTTTTAGCAACAAGAGAATTTATTTGTAAGCGTGAATATATTCACAATAAGACGATAATATCATATAAACGCGTATTCCTCAGACTTCGCTGCAGAGCTCTGTCCACTCACCCTTCACTCTATGGGGGTGGGGACCCAACAGCTGGCGACACGTGTGACAATGGTCAGACACGTGCGAGAGCGGTCGAGCCCGCGTTCCGAGACCGTCCTTGCCGGGTTGACTGGAGACACCCCGGCCCAGCGCACCCTGTGGTCCTCCCTTCGCACGCGCGCGCGCGCGCGAGCCGTGCGCGACACGTCGACCGCCTTTATGCCTCCCCCGCCCCAAAGTAACTCACACGCCGGCACACCGCGCACGCGATTCCTTCTTTCCCGAGCCCTTCTAACGATCCCATCGGCTACAAACGCTGGTGGCTGTTTCCTGCCTTTCAGATAAGGCGCGAGGATGAGTCCGTCGGGGTTGTTCGGTCACACCTGTCACCGCCAGAAATTGGACCGCTTACCTTTCCGTTTGACTCACCCACTAACCACACATCGAGGCCGTCCAATCCATTTATGGCACGCTTTATCGCTTTCCGTGATGGACGGCCCTGATCGCCGGCAACTGCCGACATTTCAAATCGCAGCCCGATGGGCAATGGGTGACATGGCTCAAGACCACACGTGATGAGTGAAAGCGTAACGCTTCCCGCACGTGTCGGTGAGAACCATAAGATGGAGGCGTCCCACGATGGGTCTCTTCCGTGCCTCGTCCTCGCCGCGACGGCCGGCGAAATTGAAGAGAGAGATGCCAGGAAGCGTGGCGCCGTTGGATGTGGCCGGAGTGACGATACCGCACCACTTCCGGTGTCCGATCTCGCTTGAGCTGATGCGGGATCCGGTGACGGTGTGCACGGGGCAGACGTACGACCGGCCGAGCATCGAGTCGTGGGTGGCGATCGGGAACACGACGTGTCCAGTCACCCGGGTCCCTCTCGCCGACTTCACCCTCATCCCCAACCATACCCTCCGCCGGCTTATCCAGGACTGGTGCGTCGCTCACCGCTCCCATGGGGTGGAACGCATCCCCACCCCCAAGCAGCCGGCCGACCCACCCCTCGTCCGGTCGCTCGTCGCCTCCGCCAGCTCCGGATCTGTCGCCTCACGTGTCGCCGCGCTCTGCCGTCTCCGTGCACTGGCGAGGGAGTCGGAGAAGAACCGCGCGGTGATATCCACCCACGAGACGCGATCGGCCCTCGTTGAGATTGCGTTTGAGGGAGAGGAGGAACTTAGGTTGTCGGACGCCGCAGACCAACCGGCCTTGGAAGCTATGGCGGTGCTGTCCTTTCTTCCGCTGTCCGATGCAGAGAGCACGGCAGTGGCGTCACGGCCAGAGCGACTCCGCCGGCTAGGGGAGATGTTACGTGAGCATCCGTCAATGGAGGCGCGGATCAACGCAGCGGCGGTGATCGAAGCGGTAGCTGCAGGAGCACGATCGACGGAGTTCAGGGCTGCGGTTGGGGCGACCGAAGGAGTAATGGAGGGATTGGTGGCTTTGGTGGAGCAGCGAGGGAACCCGCGCGCGGTGCGGGTGGGGATCCGTGGTCTGTTTGCCCTGTGCCTAGCGAAGGAAAATAGATTCCGAGCGGTGGCCGCAGGCGCTGCTGCAGCAGTCGTGCGAAGGGTGGGTGAGCTGTCATCCAGTGATGCAGAGCGGGCATTGGCTGCGGTGGAGCTTCTTTGCCGGTGGGAGGGCGGTAGGGAAGCGGTGGTGGAAGGATGGGGAGGAGGGGCAGCTGCGGTTGCTTCGCTGGTGAGGGCGATGGCTGGGAAAGCATCAGGGAGAGCGGCGGAGCACGCGGCGGGAGCTCTGGTAGCTGTGCTTGGGAATTCGGAGGCGCTGCAAATGGAGGCGGTGGCTGCCGGAGTGGTGAGCCACCTTCTACTGTTGGTGCAAGGTGGGTGCTCAGAGAGGGCCAAAAGGAAGGCGCAGCTTCTACTAAAGCTTATCCGCTCTGCGTTACCATTACACGACTCCGTCGCCAACTCCGACGACTACCTCCAGCCATTCTGAAAAAAGAAAGGAACATAAAAAAAAAAAAAATTCTCTAACCTTTGCGATTCCTGCTCTTCCAGTATGTAATACTGTCTAAAAATAACGATATATGATTTATTATCTGCTTCTCTTTGTTTTTTCCCTAAGAAAAATTCCATCTTTGTTTAGAATTTCACCTAATTAGAGTTGGAGAAAGAATGATCTCCAGATGGAATTGCTGGAAAGTCAATTCAATGAAGAGAGAAAATTTGGTCCATGTTTTGATGTTTGCACTGTTCTGTGGAATAGGTAAGGATGAGTATGACTGTACGTATGGATTTCTGATTGAAATTAATGGACATACAAATTGACAAAGTTTTCTGTCTTCTATTTTCTATTTTAATGCTCATGTACTGTTGTTCTTCGTGGATTTTCTTTTACTCCGATCTTTTTTAGTGCAAGTATTCTGGAATAGAACAGAGCATAAACAAAAGCTGTCAAACTATTCATGAGAGCTAGGAGCTCAATATCGAGTGCTTAGCCTTTTTTGACTATGACTGGATGAGCATGTTCAACTCTTGGTGATGATGTTTGGTAAACTGAATTCCTATTGCTGTGCCCTTTACGTTAGGATGATGGTGAATGAATTCTGTTGGATTTCAGGAACTTTTTGCATAAAATATGTATTTAACCATTCTTTTCTCTTCTTTTATTTTTGTAGGGTTCCAAGTCACTGTCACAAAATATGGTAAAGGATATCCACAACAGGGAAGCTACTTGTGTTCAAATTCATCTTTCAACTCTTGAGATTTCAAGTTAAATTCAGGTATATGCTTAGTGAGTAGGGTATGATTTTCACAAGCTGATACTAATGATGGCAAACATTTCTTAGGAATGGAAAAAGTTGGCAAACTTGTTCCCATGCCATGTCAACTTCTGAGTAATCAAGATTATCTTGGAACACAAGGACAGAGCAGAAGTGTCCTTATTCCTCCTGCAACTGCAGGCCCTTCCTTGCCTGCTGATGCTGGGCAGAGACAAGCTTTTGAAAAGGATGGAGTAGAGTGGTGTATGGAATGGAATTATCAAGTGGAACAGATCAACAGTGGATGCTTCCTTGCCTTGTCTTTCTTTCCCACCTCACCTCATTGTCCTTGAATGCAAAATTGTCTCAGGCTTGAATCCAAACATGTCAAAAGCAGAAAAAGGAATGGAAGAGATAGAAGCCATTCATAAAGAAAGAAAGAATGGTGGTGGCCATCACATGACCAAAAGGATTGGTCCATTGGTGTCATCATCACATGGTTGGGCTGGGCCACTAATCAATCACTTATATCAGTACTGCTCAAATGGCTGCCACATGAACTGAAGGGAGCTTTGTCATTTTCCATCCTGCTCAACAGAGATGATAAAAGCTTATGTGCAGGTCAAAATATGCTTTTCATACATGGTCCCCCTGGGTCACAGAGGGAATCCATCCATTCAAGGCCATTTTTCAATTTGTCTGTGGTCCTAACGATACAGGAAGACTCGATTTTCCATCAGGAATTTGAAGGATGCCCTTCTTCACAATATGTATGACATAAAATGGTAAAGGTTTTGTGAAGAGAAGAGTCTGATGGATCTTCTAGTCAATATTTGGTGCAATGTCAATGTCATCCACTTATTACTCCTGCTTGTTTCCCATGAAGTTTACCCTCTTGGGCTGGCATGATGGTATATATCTGTGAGACAACAGGTACTTATTGCACTTCAATTTCTCCTTTGGTTAGTGTTACTTTGGATGTTTGATTGTGTTAGCAAAAAGTTTGTATAATTATAGAGTGTAATTAACCAGAAGTTTTAGGCTGTTTCTGATTAATGTGGTAATTGAGTAAAAGTTTTAGGTTGTTTCTGAATAATGTGCAGATTGTAAGATACTTTGGGACTAGGCTCTAAATGTAAATATTGAAACTTTTTGCTTGTATACAAGTAAGAATAACAATTAACAGTGTATTAAAAAAAACTATAAATTGTTGAATGAAATATTTATAAAAAAAATAACCATGGTCAGATTGAGTTGTTCAAGTCATCTTCATTTATGGGATCAAGCGTAACTTGATTAGCTTAACTAATTAGTTCGAGCTTGTAATTGTTTGGGTTAACCGTTTTTTGTTTTGTCAGAATCAATCCAATTAAATTTACTCAATTACTTCCTTGTAGTGATAGGAGAAGCTACATGGAGGAAAATTTTTCACCATTAATCTAGTTATTAAATCACATGGCATGGAGCAAGCTCAATGTTCTTGGTGCATGTAATAACTTGATGATCTAGAATGAGGTGAGCTCTAGGGCATTAAGCATTGAGTGGTGAACTCAAACGTATAGAGGATCAAACAACACAAAGAAAGCTCATGAAGCTTGGTGTGCTTGATGGCAATCAACTTGAGCATGCTAGTTTCTCACGTGGAGTCGGCTAAATGCAAGTGTTGACTGAACAAAATAATTTTATTAAGTTCTTTGTTATCTTCTCTTCATTTAGCTTAACACTTTATTAATTTTGCGAGAGGCGAGCTTATTTTTAAGAGAGAAAAGCTTATTGTAAACAATCCAGGGTTGTGTGTAGAGGCTCAACTCATTGCCTCTTTTTATGGTGTGGCTTAAGTGTATTTGTGGAGGTGATGAACCTAGCGCATCGTAGGTCATCGAGTAAGAGCAGGATCTCTATACTATGATACATCTCACTATTTGTGTTGTATTTTGTTTTTATACTATTTACATTGTGCATATATTCTTTTGAATTGTCTTTTGCCCAAGAATTTTGATTTGGAAAGGTTGTCTATTACCCCTCCGTTCTATCTAACCATTAAATTCTATCTAACCATTAAAATCTAACAAACGTTTTCTTCTTCTAAGAATTTGTATCATCCTAGTTTGCAGGTGATCCCGTTCGGAAGCTGAGTCAGACGGATGCCGGTTGCGCTGTCCTCGGCATTGACGGTAAGTCGTTGAAACACCTTGCTGACCCGGTACGGTGTGAAAAGGCTCCCACGAGCGGATGACAGCAGATGATGACTGGGATGATGCTGTGAAGGCTCTGTACACATTCAGACAAGCTCCCCTAACGTTAGAGGCTAGAAACCAAGAAAAAAGTCTCCAAAGCAGACCCTCTGACGCTCAAGTCAGGTACTTTTTTCCCAGAATAACAGTGAAAAGTGAAAGGACGAAAGTAAAAGACTGATGCGAAAAGGCGAGTGAGCGTACCTCCGTAAGAGAGAAGATTTTCCTTTTTATATGTCAGTGAGTACTTCTGG
>JBBMJZ010023486.1:0-10570 GCA_037833815.1 Zingiber zerumbet
ATTAACGCGAGTCCGGAGAAAGCCTCAACCTCTGATTCGGGCGATGTTTCGTCCGACATCGCCTTTAGATTCTTGTACTTGTTTGACTTGATAGGTTTCTTATTCTTGCCTTTATCCTTGTCCTTGATCTTTAACTAAGGAAAGTTATTTTTAACGTGTCTTTCTTGGTTACAGTCGTAGTATCTGATTGTTCTTTTATTTCTACTTTGCAGATGGTTAGTTTTTCTAGATTTAAATAATTTTTTAAATTATCTTACCATCATTGTCGTTTTATCATCATCGAGAGAGGATTCTAAATCTTGTTCGTCCATCTTTGCCTTAAAGGCAACGTTGTGCATTGACTCCTTCTTTGTATCTGCACATCTCGATTCATGGACTTCAAAAGTTGAAAATAACTCTTCTAAGGTAACAAATTCTAAATCCTTAGAGATGTAGTAGACATGTACTAATGATGCCCATTTCGTATTTCAAGGGAATACATTAAGAGCGTACCTTAGCGAATCTCGGTTGCTTACCTTTTCTCCGAGATTCAAAAGTCCGGTGATGAGCTCCTTGATCCTTGAATGAAGATGTGATATAGTTTTGTTTTCTTCTAATCAGAGGTTACTGATCTGGTTGCGAAGTAAGTCCCGTCTCGAGTGTTTCACCTCCGAGGTTCCTTAGTGAAGTTCTAGGAATTTTTCCCAAAGCTCCTTAATGAACTCATAAGCTCCGATCTGGTTGACTTCTTGTAGCAGTAAAATGCTCAATAGATGAAACTCTGCTTTGTCATTTGCCACGAAGTCTGCTTATTCCTTCTTTGTCTATTGATATTTTTCCTTGCCCTTGGGTACTTCAAAACCAAATTCCATTATTAACAATAAATCAAAATATATTTTAAAAAAAATACCTTCATTCTCTTTTTCCAACTCGCGAACTCCCCCTTGAACTTTGGTGGGTATATGCTCGGTCCAACTATCGTCTCGTTACTTCAGTTGGAGATTAGTCCTTCTGAGACATCTTGGCTCTGATTCCACTTGTTAGGACCCTTGGCGGTCGGCTAGAGGGGGATGAATAGCCCCTACACAAATTAAGCACAACCTTTCTCGAACTTATAACTTAATTAAAAGAACACTTGCATAAAACTACTAAAGAAACTAAAAGGAAAGAGGCACCAAGAATTTACTTGGTTATAACCGGGGAGGTTATTAATCCAAGATAGATAAGCGCACTAAAAATCTCTTCTGGGTGGAGAAATCTCTTATAACATTCAAAGTTCACAAAATAAAGCTAAACTCAGACAAATTCAAGCACAAGTATTGTTACTCTGTAATTCTGGTTATTGTTAGCTTATGGGAGTAGGGTTGCTTATATAGCCCTACTCAGGGCCCCTGGAAGCATTCTAGACACCTGAACAGGGATAAAACTTTATCCCTGATGCAACGGTACATGCCACGTCGAGTTTGACTAAAACTTGGGTTCCAGGCACCCGGAGTCCCCAACCTGGTTCGGGCGCCCTGGACTGGTCTGGGCGCCCCGAAGGTTGAAAGCCAACATTTTGTTAACTTTCTCTCCAGGCCTCCAGCTTCGGCTCCACTTGCTTCGGTCTGTGTCTTCCACTCTTGGTCCACTAGCTTGGGTAATTTTGGCCATCCAGAATAGGGCTCACCCGAACCTAACTTCTGACTTTCTCCTCGAGCAAGCTTCCGCTCCGGCTTCTCGTCCCTCGAAATTGTCGTGTGCTTCCTTCTCGTCCGCCAGCGTACTCTTCCACAGCTTTTCATCCCTCGGACAGCTGCGTCTTTTGCTCCTCGAGCAATCTTCTGCTCCAGCTTCTCGTCCCTTGGAAACACCACACACTCCCTTCTCATCTGTCGGTGTACTCTTCCGCAGCACCTCGTCTCTCAGACACACCGAGCCCATCGTCTCTCTCCCGTGCCGTCCTTCTCACTAACTACGTCTTTTGCTCGACTTCCTGTGCTCCTAAGTCCCTGCACACTTAGACATAGGGTTAAACACAACAGGACCTAACTTAACTTGTTTGATCACATCAAAACTACCTTAGGGTACCAATAATTTTTTGGCCTGTCTTTTCCTAGGACGTTTGGGAAAATGTGTATATGCTTTTGAGATGCGTGCATAAATATTATAGTGACACTATAAAAAGGGTTTCCATCTCCAAATGGAGGTATGCAATACTTTGTTATTCTACACGCTCTAGACTACTGTTCATTTTCGACTATTCTTCTCCACTGAGCCGAGGATTGACTTGAGCGTCGGAAGACCAATGTCGAAAATCTCTTCCTGGCCCGGTACTAATACTCTTAATTTTACAAGACAACAAGGAGTTTTCATCAAATCAACTATAGAACCACATTCTCAACCTATTGTCTTCTCCGTTTTTAAACAGATCAAACAATTTACCATTATACCAAGAAAGATTTTAATAATAAGGAGGATGATCTTTTTAAAAGGCCCCCATTATTACCAATTCTCATAAAACAAACAATAAAAATTAAAATTTCAAATTTAAATTTTCTTAATTTAAACCACATCAATCAAGTGGCAAAAAAAAACGATGACCAAATGCAAGCATGCATGTGAACAACTTCTAGAAAATTAAACACAATTTCAACAATTGATCTCATCGTGAAGAAGTTGAATGAAACGGTTCTATGCTTTACCGAGGTTTTTAAGGTGTAGTGGTTAAATCTTTCGAATAGTTAATTAAGTATTTAAGTAAAATGATAATTCTAAAAATATTGATCGTTTGTATAAACGAATCTTCTCTGATTTACTCAATAATCAGTGAAAAACTTAGTAGATTAATTGGTATTAATCAATTCAAACAACTAAATACCAACTTAATTAAAAACAAAAAAAATCCGAAGGGTCTTTACTGGACTGTGTATTTAAAAGGAAGAATAACATCATTTCTTTCAGAACTTCCTTTCCTTCTCACAAAGGGTTGTCATTGAAAATTTTATTTAAAAAATAAAGTAAAAAAAAAAATAGAGCAATGATATACAGAAAATATATAAATTTATACCCAATCATTTTTACTATTCGTGCGTCCATCACTTTGTGTTTATTCAACGTGATAAAAAGTGAGTACGCTCTCCCCCAGTGCTTCCATCAATCCGTCTCAGGGTCAATACGGAGGAGGTAAATTACGGACGGCTACTAGCCTTTGGAATAGTGACTAGCACATAAAGGAGGTATTTTTTCTTGACTTTGCACTTTGTGTTTATTCAAGACTGATCCTAGGGTGGTCAAGGTGGGATCGATGAACAAGGCTCCACTTCGGATATGACTCTATTTCTATTAGTAAAAAAAATGTTAGTATTTATTAAATAAAAAATTAATTTAGAAAGATGTAATTATAAAATCTAAAATGATTGTAGATTTTTTTTTATAAAAGTGTTAATAATAAAAGAGAGAAATACTCACGGGAGGAAGCTCGATCATATCTTTTCTTCCTCTATTTTTTTTTATTTCTTCCTAAACCCTAAATTCACTTTTGCTCTCTGTCTCACACTTAAACTCTTTGCTTTCGTCCACTTTGACAACCACCGACAGTCACCTTCCTAGTTTCCACACTGTGATTTCTAATATCGTCGTTGTTACATCGTTGCGTCACCACCGATATCCACTGACACTACACATGTGCTTAGACCCTTCAAAGCTTCAATTTATATAGAATTTTATTATTTGATCTATATTAATTTACATTGATACATGATTAAATGAAAAATAATTTTAATTACTTAATTAGTTTGTTTGATCTCTTTTTATTATAATAAAATTCTTATTATGTTAAAAAAATTTATAATATTAATTTTATTCTTATTTTTAGATAAATATAAAGGTCTGTTTTTCTTACATTTGACCCTTCCAAATTTAAGGTCAGCTGTTATCTTTAGACATTTTACTACGAACAGTTATACTTAAACTTTTTACTAAGATTTTTTTTCCTAGTATCATTTTTTTTTCTAAAATATAATAGGAACTCCACATCCTGACATAGTTTTTTTTTTCAAAAAAAAATTGACGATTTATTTTTATTTTGAAAAATAATACATATTATTTTGTTAGCAATAGGGGGAAAAAATAAAACCAGATATTGATAAACAAAAACATACAGATTATTTTGTTAGCAATAGGGGGAAAAAAATAAAACCAGATATTGATAAACAAAAACATACAGAAATGTGGCTGCTGGGATTCGAGCCCAGGTCTCCACGGCCACAACGTGGAATTCTCACCACTAAACTACAGCCACAGTGATGTTTATAAAATTAGCATAATAGAATATTATTTCTAGAAGATTCAAAATGAAGAGCCAAATAAGTCAACATGGCAAAAGAGCATGGAACAAACGGAGGCGGATCTTTTGAACCGTCTGTGGTGGAATTTTATGGCCCCATTTATTTAATAGGTGGCGAAGCTGATCTTAAAATTTACGGTCGAGAGGATTCTTCCTCAAACTAAACTTGCCAAAAGTGTAACATGCACCACGTGGACAAATATACCCCAACCACATCACTTGCCAAAGTGAGGAAACTTCATCTCCAATCATAAAACTTATTTTGATGTATTTTAATTGTTATTCAGCATCAAATATTTTTTCAACACTAATCTATACACATCATTTCCTACCAAAAAAAAAAACATTTCTTAAAATATTCTATTTTTTATCTAATAATTTATTATTCAATATACATATTAATTTATTAATATTTTTATTATGATAATACTTATTTAAGTTAATAACTAATATAAATTTATAATATATAAAATTTACCTAATAACTTATATTCAAATTGAAGATTTCTAAGATTTGTGCATGAATAATAAACTTACAAGGAGAAGACATAAAAAATCAAATTGTTAACTCGAGATCCTCTGCAGCTTCAAAGAGCAGAAGAAGAGAAAAGAGGTCACCTGACCTCAATGTAAAGGACCATTTGTCTTTTTTTAAGGGCAGCTCATAGATGTCCAGAGTAAGGGTTACGAGGGAGAAGAGATACTTTGGAAAGTAAGTACACATGATGCTTCTGTAAACTGAAGTGGACTAAATTCTTGAGGATTCTAAGATCTCACTAGCCGTCGAAAACTTACGATTGTTCTTAGCGATGTTACTTAGAGTCAGAAATTATATTCGGTTGTCTTGTAAGTAATGTCAGTAACGTGGGTTTGACAAAGTAAATTTTGGAAGGTCGTGATTTTTTACTCAGATATTTATTTAAATTTTAAAAACTATGACAGATCTGAAAAATATTATTTATTTTTTTTTGAAAATTCCAAATATCATTTTTATTATTTTTAATATTTTTAATATTTTTAATATTTTTAATATTTTAGTCTTACCAATAAAGTTTTGGATATGTATAAATGTTGTTTTGAAACCCTTTTTGATTATTATTATTTCTAACCGCTATATGTTTCCTACAAGTTTTTCCTATTTTTTGGTCTTACCATTCCAATCAACCTATGATAAAAAAACATGGATATTCATGTGCAAAACCACGAAATGAACTGCGTCAGCTTGTTCAAACAGAGATGAGATATAAAGCAAAATGATACTAAATTTTGCTAGATAACCTGGAAATAGTGTAAGGATAAATTTTAGGAATACATATAAAAAAAAAGTTTGGTCTGATTAGATGGATCATGATTTATAAAATCACGATCCAGATGATCGTAAGATTTGAAAGAAGTAAATCAGTTTTGGATCATTTGAATCATCTTTTACCATTGAATCAGAGTAGAATCGTGAGGATCACTTAAAATTAATAAAATCGGTACAATTATAATAACGATCTTACTCACTTTTCAGCTAAAAAAAAAATATAAATTCCTGACTAGCGATGGATGAATAGATGATCGTGGTGGGATTATAGTTAGTGGAGCTTCACATCAGAGCTCACCTGATCTACAACTTCCCGTGGCTACTGCACTACAATGAAGCTAAGTACGAGCCGCTAAAGCCCTTCTTCGATGAACAGCAATTGCCGAACTACTAGTGATTTACGAAGGGGACATAGGGTGGTGATGATTGTCGTCATGGTGATCGCTTACATGCTAGCGCAGACCTAGTTCTGTCGGAATCTACTTTGCCCAACCAACCCTCTACATTGGTTCACCGAATTCAACACCTTTTGGTACTCGCACCACCTCTTCGTCATTGCCTACAGGCTCTACATTAATCACGACCACCGCCTCTACTTCATCAAGAAATGGTACAAGAATGACGAACAGTAAATAAACCCCTCACTAAATTTTACCATCTTCCAAAATGCTCTTGTAGTATTGTCATTTACTTAGTTTTTTTATTTTTATAAGATCATACAATTCTAAGATCTGATCCTACTGATCTAATCTTGTGATTTCAAATTGATCTTGCATAAAATTATGATCCTGTGAACTATCATGGGCAAGCTAGTTGGTATCGAAGTGGTGGACTAGCATCAATGGACAAGGGTTCTGATCCTGTCTAGAAACTGAGTCAGATGAACCGTCGGGTGAGGTGACTGGAATATTGACATAATCGCTATGGCTCAGAGGGAGGGGTATGCTGAGATGACTTCTATGTTGACCAAGTCGTCAGAAGTCCTTTGGTCAAAGCTACCTGCAGCCAGCGACTGAGTTGCCCCGATCCCTGGTACCCCGATGCTCGAGGTAGATCCAACGAATATGTAAGAAACAGACTAATAGTAAAGTAATGAAACGAATGTAAAATGAGTACAGAGAACGTATCCTGGCCCAATGGGACACCCTCTAGTGGATCAGTGAGTTGGTCGGGATGCTGCTAGAGTTGTTGCGACTTGAAAGATCAACAGATGACTCTGAGCAGGATGAAGAGCTAGATCTGACGGTGCGGAGCCGAATGCAAGCTAGACTTCGAAGGTGGCATGCAGGCCAGGACCTAATAGCAGCATGCAGACTGGGATATGCATCGACACACAGGCTGGGATATGATATCGGCACGCAAACCGGGATATGACCACAATACGAAAGCTGACACAAAGCACACAGTCCGAAATACAACCGCAGTTTGCAGGCCGGAACACAATGACGACAACACATAGATTGAGATTCAACCGCAGCTCGAAGGCCGAAACATAATAGCGATGCGAAGGCTAGAACACGACACACAGACCAGATTGGTGCGAAGGCCGGAACACAATGGAAGCAGAATATGATCATATTAGAGTCAACGAGGCTTTGCGGTGATAATTGGCATGGGGCAACGACCACCTCCAGGGGTGGCACATGGCGAAGACGGCTGCTACGGTAGCATTGTTCGAGCGATGACCAGTTACAAACAGAATGGATGATGCAGTAGCTTGCTATCGCTGCCGCGGTTGAAGAGGGAGACTATGGTGCATGGAGAGGGAGAAAAGGAGTGGCTCAACGGCAACCTCCTCGGCTGAGGAGGAGGCGACGAGAAGCCGGTGTGTGAGGCGATAGAAGTGTGCACCGGTGTGGGTTAGGTGGCGGTGATGTTTTTGGGAGGCGTCGACGTGAAGGAGGGAGAAGGCGGCTTCGAGCATCGAGAGAGGTAGAGAGAGGAGAAAAGGGAGGAGGGGTGGCTTGCCGGCGACGAGGGAGAAGGCGACGACGGCGATGGCGTGAAGAGGAGGTGGTGGCATTGGCATGCATGAGATGGTGGTGGTGCAAAAATCCTGAAGCAGCCTCCCCCCACATCTCTATGAACCGTATCCCTCAAAAACCCTTAAACCATGAAAAGACTTCAATGTCCTCCCTCTTCTCCATAATTCCCTTTGGGCCCCCAAGATATATCCACATCATAAGTCTCTCATTCGAGTCTAGTCGAAGGAGGCGCAAGTCCGATTGATTAGACCAAGCCTAACATAAAGCAGAATCCTTGTTGAATGTAGAGTCAGATCGCTGGGCTTGTCGTCGAACGAGTAGATGTGGTGATGCCGAGAAAGTAAATAAAATAATACTGAACAAGCGATGAAAAATAGTGCTCAAGTGTATGTCGAGCAGGCGATCGGTCGAATGCCGAATATAAGATCGAGTGTTATCGAGCAGATGGTCAAGTGATTCTAAGCAAATGACTAGGTTGATGCCGTGAGGGCTACCGAAAAATTGTTGACCGACCACCTAGAGAATGCTAAGAGTACGGCCAAATGGAACAAAAACGAAAGACCGAATAGTACCAAGCGAGAGATCGAAAAAATACCGATCGAGCACTTGGGAGAATGCTGATTGGGTGGAAAGATGATGGGCAAGTAGTGTCGAGCATGCGACAGAAAAAATACTGACCGGGCAATTGGGAGAACACCGATCGAGTGGAAAGATGACGATCGAGGGGTCCTAGCGTGTGACCGACAGTAAACCGCGACTGAGTGACAGAAAAATGTCGACCAGGCAGCCGGGAGAACACCGAGCGGGTGGGAAAATGATGGACGAGCGGGGTGTTCCAAGTGCGCGATCGAGAAAATATCCACCGGACAATCGGGAGAATGCCAAGCGAGTGAAAAAATGACAGATGAGCAGGGTGTTCCGAGCGCACTACCGAGAAAATGCCGACTAAGTGACCGCGAGAATGTCGAGTGATACAAGCGAGTGGCCGAGCAGACTACCAGATGATACTGATTGGGCGGCTCTGAAGATGCCAATTGAATGACCGAAAGAATGCCGAGCAAACAACTGAGATAATGCTGAGCGGGTGGAAAGACCACAGACGAGCGGGGTGGTCTGAGCGCATGACCGAGAAAATGCCGACCGAGCAACCGCGAGAATGTCGAGCGATACAAGAGAGTGGCAGAGCAGACAACCGAACGATACTGATTGAGAGGCTTTGAAGATGCCAACTAGATGACTGAAAGAATGTCGAGCGGGCGATTGAGATAATGCCGAGGGAGTGGAAAGAGGACGGGCGAGCAAAGACGAGCGCGTGACCAAGAAAATGATGGTCGGGCAACAGAGAGAATGCCGAGCGGGTAGAAAGAGGATGGGAGAGCGGTGTCGAGTGCGCTACTGAGAAAATGTCGATCGAGCGACAGTAAACCGTGATCGGGCGACCAAAAAATATCGATCAGGCAATAGAGACAATGCCGAGGTGAACCAAGAGGTTGATGTCGAATAAGAGCAAAACCCGTGAGCTAAGCAGGAGTGAATTCTATAAATAGAGCGGGCGTGGAGCCCGTGAGAATCGAAGGAGAATGGGAGCAGAGCCCTTGAGCTGAGCAGGAGTAGAGCTCATGAGCCGAGCGAGAGCGGATCCCGAGAGATCGAAATGCATAACACTGATGCACTGAGCGAGCACGAAGCCCATTGAAGGTGAATGCAAGAGGGGGCCAAGCGGGGGATTTGAGTGGGGCATGAAGCCCGTGGGCTAAGTGGGCGTGAAGCATTTGAGCCGAGCGACTAGTGGGATGAGTGCTGACTGAGCGGCGAGTGCCAGGTAGAGCGGCAAGTGTCGGGCATAGCGGCGAGTGAGATGAGTACCCAACCAGGGAGGAGACCTGACCGACTAGTCGATGTGTGCGTGGGCAGTGCATGCTTATAACTCGCACTAGGGCGAGAGTCTGGAAGGCCGACCGGGAAGTCGTTGGTCATGAGAGCATGCTCGCTTATAACTCACATTGGGGTGAGAGTCTGGAAAGCCGACTGAGAGGTCGTTGGTCACGAGAGAAGGCTCGCTTATAACTTGTATTGGGGTGAGAGTCTTGAATGCCGATCGGGAGGTCGTTGGTCGCGAAAGCATGCTCACTTATAAATCACACTAGGGCGAGAGTTTGGAAAGCTAACCGGGAGATCGTTGGTAGCGAGAGCCCTGCTCGCTTATAACTCGCACTAGGGCGAGAGTCTGGAAAGCCGACCAAGAGGTCGATGGCGATACTTCAGTCCGAGACCAGTGACGATGCTCTGGTCTGAAACCAGTGGCGATACTCTGGTTCGAGACCAGCGGCGATACTTCGGTCCGAGACTGGTAGCGATACTCTGGTTCGAGACCAGTGGTGATAGATCGACCTCGAACGAGGGAGGTTAAGCCCTGAAGCCCGTAAAAGTAGAGCATGTAGCAATATGAGGGAGTAGAGCCTTTATCATAACTGATCATTGAGTGGTGTCGACCGACTGAGGATTTGACTTGATCCCTCGACTCCCAAATACCCATGAACTCAGGGAGAGAAATAGTATCAATCCCTTGACTTCTAAATATCCATGGAGTCAGGGAGAAAATAATATGAGTCCTGACCATCAAAGGGAGTGAAGCCCATAGAAATATGAGATAGCAGAGCCTGTAGCAATAGGAGGAAGCAGAGCGTTGTGGGTGGAGGGTGCAGAGCCTGTAAATATAAGAGGATGCAGAGCCCCATGGGTAGAGGGTCCAGAGCCTGTAGCACACCTGAACGGAAAGCTGAGCCCCTAGTCCTTGATCGGAGAGTAAGGCCCTTAGCCTGTAATCAAAGAGAGAAGCCCCTAGATCCTGATCGGGAAGCTGTATCGCAAGTCTCTAATCAGGGAGCTGTTGTTGGAACCCCAAGGTTGTTTTGATGTGATCAACAAGTTAAGTTAGGTCCTGTGGTGTTTTAACCTTATGTCTAAGTGTGCA
>JBBMJZ010023503.1:0-10569 GCA_037833815.1 Zingiber zerumbet
AAAGCTTCTTCTTCGCTCTTTTCAAATGCAGCTTCAGTTACCTACATAACAAACTTGATGTCAGGTCACTGTCATTGAATTAAAATTGACTGTTGTGGTTATAAATTAAATTTTAACTTCACTGCGATCCTTTTGTGTGTTTAAGATCAATTCTTGTTTCATGGTATCAGAGCTGGGAATAGCCTAGCAAGAATATTGGAAAGCGATGGCTGATTCTTCTACCTCCATCCCCATTGGCAAGCCATGTATCAAATCTTCCACCTCTATCCTTCAATAGCCAGATTACCCAACAAAGACCGAACAAAAGAATGGTTTCAGTATGTTGTTTCTTATAACCAAAGGAAAAGGAACTACGAGTCTTTGACCATCTCGTCTGGACTTGCTAACCTGAATTTGTTGACGCATTGGAATAACTATTGGTATATTTGAAGGTCTAATTAAGGGTTAATATGGATAACTAGATGCATCTTGGATGTTTCTAGGGGTGAACCAATTGTTTAAGGTTGAACCAGGATGATCATTAGTTGATCATGAAAGACTGAGAAAGCAACAATATTCATCTGCTCTTGACATTTTCAATCAATTAGGGCTCTCTACTGTTGCAAATTTGCATACTGAATAACTAACAAAGATGAGCAGAAATCTGCTGAGTAATGAGAGGAAAGTGGTAGTGGAGCTCAAAAGACACTGGAAGAAGTCTGAAACTGCAAGAACAATAGCAGAAGCACCATAGATCTAAGCTTGCAGGCTGTAAATGAAAGAAATCACAGGGAAGATCAGCAGGCACAGAAGTTTGTTGGAAATGACGATGTGAACAAAATAAAAAAAACAACAGTAGACTGGCAAGAGCGAATGGCGGAAGTGACAAGATTGACTATGTGTTCAAGGTGGTGGTGATTGTTGATTCCCTCACACAAAGGTTGTTCAGAGATAGTAGACAGGGTGCAGATCTCTCCGAATACAGGACTACAGGACACAATGACAGGGCTTCCTGCAACGAGATTTTTGTAGAATGATGGAATCAGTGTACTGACTATCTCAAGTACTGAAGTGTTGGTCTACCTAAACATATGGTTTATGTTGAATAATGGAAAATAGAATAATAATAATAAGTTAACAACAACTAATTACAACAATAAACACTACGTAGAACGTACTAAACCATGATTACTTGATCAAGATTTGTGCATGACAAAGTTTGCTCTTTGGTTTTACCAAACACTAACTAGGTAGGATTTGGTTTCTAAGGCATACAGTAACCTAGAAAATGGTTCACTAAAAGTTAAAAGAATTCCACAAAAAAAACCTCAAAATTTGGGCAAAGCAAAATAGCCCAACAAGAAACAGAGAGGCATCAACTATTAGCGGTCAACAACATGGATTTGTGGCAATTTTCTTTAAATCTTAATTGTTTCAACTTTCGAGAAAAAAAAATGACTAAAGACCTTCCAAAACTAGGTCATATACATGAAAACATGGTAAAAAAATGGAAAAGATATACCAATTACCTCAATATTAGAACCAATTTTCTTTCCACGAATAATTCTGGTGGGTCGTGAGTATGCTTGAATCACTTTCGAAAACATCTCACTTCTCGATAATGTCTCCATCTACATTTGATATAGACAAACAGTAGCCAATTGCTTAACACCCCAATTTGTAGCAATTAAATGGTTTTTTTAAATAGCAATTTTAAAATGTCCATTTGAAAAAATTATATATATATATATATATATAGAATTGTGACCGGGAAGGCTATCTCCTAATATGTGGAAGCATACGCCAAGGTCATGACAATTTTTATAATTACAAATAAAACAAATTACTTTTAGTGTTAAAAAAATAAAATAATGAAACTTAAACCAGTTTCAACAAATTCATGAAGTGATATGCGGAGATAGAAGTGTGAATAGAACCAACAAAAAATAAACAAATAATAATAAAAAGTATAATGCATTGAAACAGAAGAATAAAGAAAGCTAAACAAGTTAGAGCTTAAAATAGGAGTAACTATGAATGGTGAAAATTTTAGCAGTCAAAAATTTATCTGAAGAAAGTTTCTTTCACCAAATACACATGACATCCTGTATTTAACAATGATGGAAGCATGCAAAGCCTAACAACTATATAAGAGATGAAACTTGGTAAAGCAAACTAATCCAAAACTAACTCAATATATACATCATACTATCCATTTTCATGCGAAGCCTCTAGGGACTTGGTAAACAAAAGTTATCTAGAACTAACTATATAAGAGATGAATCGTTTGGACTATATATAACAATTATGCCATGCAACATTTTAACAAATACACCTAAATAAGTACCTCATGAAGCATAATACCTAGAATCATAACTCTAGAACATCCAAAAGAAAACAGACAGAAGCATTTCTTAAGAATATGCATGACAAGAAGAAGAAAAGGTAAAAACAATGTTACTAGGAAAAAAAATGGTTACCAAGTATCACTTACTTCAATAGCTGATCTGGCAGCTAGACAAGGCCAATTAGCACGCTCTGAGAGCACAGCACGCACAATTTCAGGACTTATGCCCTTATCTACCTGGAAGGAGAAGCATTCACTTATAATTCAAGGAAAATTGACCAATAAGGAATAGTCAAAGAAACTAATTTAAATATCCAGACACATCCTTTTTGCAAGAAAAACATACTAGGTTGATCCATACAAGATAATATAAGCCCCAAAAATTGCTTAGGCATTATCACTGTTACTTTTATTTATTTATTTTTAAATTTTGAAATGAATGTTTGGTGGCTATATGTTTTCTCAAAAAAAAAACAAAAGAAAAGCGATCCAAGCAAAGCTACTCTTATAAGGGAAGTTTGTTTTTTAATAATAGAAACAGAAGTCAGGACTCCAAACACCATGCCAGGTTAAGGCTGACCCAACTTATCTATGTTGTGTACTACTGGCCAGCAAGTCAGGACTACAACCCAGTTCGAGCACAGGCTTTAGTTGGGGGAACAACTTACCTACCCAGCCTTTTATTTTCAATATTGAAAAAACTAAAAATAGGGCAGTCTGATGTACGAAGCTCCCGCCAATACAGGTCTTGGAGAAGGGTTGGATCACATTGGGTCTATTGTACACAGTTTTACCTTGCATTTTGCAAGAAACTGTTTCCGCAATTCGCACCCATGACCTCAATGTGGCATGTCAGCAACTTTACCGTTAAAAAAACTAAGAATGTAAAAATTACATAAAACCAAAAAAAAACATGGAAAACTTTTTTAAAAATTTCTTTTGACCGTTTAAATGTTAAATTGCTTATTTAGATTATTTTATAATATTTTTAAAAAATCTTAGTTAAAAAAGGGCAGCCTAGTGCACGAAGCTCCCGCCAATGCGGGTCCCGAGGAAGGGTTTATTGTACGCAACCTTACCTTACTTTGCAAAAGGTTGTTTTCCAAGACTCAAGCACATGACCTCCAATCACACGGTAGCAACTATACCATTACGCCAAGGTTCCCCTCAAATAAAATCTAAGTTGCAAAAAGAACATCAAAGACTTGAGCATGCAACACAAATTTGTTGTCAATTTAAATGCCCATAAATTCTAGATTTTGTGGGCATATGGATTGCAAAACCCTTATATTTTGTACACTCAACTTTCAGATCTACAATTTAAATTTCAAAAATTATATAAATCTAAAATAAAATTATTTTGTATAATTTAAAAATGAAAAAAAAAAACAGATTAGAAAAGTAATTATAAATTTCTATGGATAAAAACCTTTAAAGTTGAAAATAAGAAAAGATTCACTTGATTAAATACTCCACTATGATTTCCATCATATATGCTCAGTTTAAATGACACCACCTCACTAAAGCATGAGTGCATGTGATTGCATCCCCTCGGGGCGGTGCAGTGGTTAAGACATAGCGTGTTGTCACATAAGGTCTTAGGATCAAAACTTAGAGCATCCGAGCATGTCTTCCCCCTTGTCTTGCCCACCTGCACTAATGGCTAGTAGCCACCCGTGATTTACCTCCTCCGTGTTGGCCTAGAGACAAGTTGGCAGGGGCGCTGGGGCGAGCAAATGCCTTTTGCCACATGAGTGCATGAGATTGCTCATTTCATAAATGAAAGCTTCATATATTGAATTGAGTATCTACTATGAAGATCAAGCGGAGTGTCTTGTTTAAGGGTTTAGGTCGGGATTATTAATGAAAAAACTTAAGAACATTTTGGTAACTTTAAGACAAAAGGACCAAAAATGCTTTGCCTTAAAAGTTTGGAAAATTGATCGTCCAGCAACAATTTAAAAAGTTTAGGGAGATGCATATGGACCAAGCATGATTGCTTAACTTTAAGACTAAAAGACTTATATGTTCCTGCTAATTTAAATGTTTTGACCATCATAAGAGTAAATTGGTCATTTGGAAACAATTTCAAAAGGGTAGGGAAATTTTGATGGGTCAGGCACTAGATTGTGTCACATGCTACCACAGTCCGAACATGAGACAATGCCATGTTGTGTTGCACTCTGTCCAACGCCATGGAAGCAACACCCAATCCAACCTCATTTATAGCTCGAGCTTAACACGAACTGTTTAGGGTTAGGCCATCTCAAGCAAGACCCATTCAATGTCGGGTCCAGAAGGTTGTTCAAGTTCTTGACATTTTGCAACTACTAATTAGTGATGTCAAGGTCTTAAATCTCAATTTGTTGCGTCTCGAAACTAGCTCAGAATGATGCTTTGTATAAGCCCTAACCTACATTGATTTGTTCTTGGCTCTAGATTTACACAAGGCAAGTGTTAGGGGTATTGAAAAGGGTTATAGGTGCAGTCGAGGCATACTTTGCTGTAGGATTTTGGTGCTTTACTAGCATCAAAACTTTGAAGATTTGTATCTGGTTTCATTTATTTTCTGTATCTTATGTATCCTATTAACTGATATCCTTAAATTTCAATATATATTTTTAAAAAATTATTTCTGTTCATGGGTATATATGAGTTTACATGTTCTATATTCATTTATAATGATCTCTATGTTGGTATCTAGCTACACTTCTCGGATTCAGGCGCATTTGTTCTTCCACTACTCCCGATTGCAGACCTATGGTGGAGGATTCGAGACTGGATTCATATGCATCCAAATGTCCACCTATCAGA
Source organism: Zingiber zerumbet (assembly GCA_037833815.1). Taxonomy (NCBI): domain Eukaryota; kingdom Viridiplantae; phylum Streptophyta; class Magnoliopsida; order Zingiberales; family Zingiberaceae; genus Zingiber; species Zingiber zerumbet. Next base: position 5,141 of record JBBMJZ010023503.1, read on the forward strand.
GGACAATCCGTGTTTTCAAACAGCATTACAGAGGGAGTAGGGTGGTGATAAAGGCTTGTCATTTGGCTTTGTCATTGCTAATACATTATGTGTGGAGGGCTCGAAATCGTAGTTTTTTTTATTGTGAGGGTCAATTAGATGTTAAGAGGAAATTTAGGAGCATATGGATACATAGACATGAATAGACCCTAAAATCTCATTTTGTACATTTTGGATCATAATATACCACTTTTACTTATCCAAAAAAAATGTCTGGCAACTATTTTTAGGATTTTTTTTTTACATATGATCAATAGAATTATTAAGTATACACTTAGAATTATTAGGTATGGCTATGTTGGGTATCCAACATAGGTATGAAGAGGCTAGATGCAAGGTTCAAAATTTTGAGTTGTACTAGAATTTTAGACTTTGACCGGAACAATAATATTTTGGTATCATGTTGGTGTTTCGACATATGATGCTAGTGGCAAATTGGGGGGGAAAGAAGATGAAAATTAGTAAAAGTACAATGGCGTTATGATGTATGAACACAAGGTACAATCAATTAATCTTTGACATATTTGTAGTGTGGCAAGGGGTGCGAATGTCAATATGGCATGATACTCATGATTGGCACAACACCATAGGATAGATTATCCGTGTCGAATAGTATCGAGTTTCATTAATTTATCAGAATGATATATTTTAACTGTGTCGTCTGAACAGTATGAGATTTAAACCATGAGTAGATGAAAGCTAAGTTGTGTCATGCCACACACATTCTATAACACCCTTGTCATGTAAATCAATGACTAGCAAAGACTATGTAGATAAAATAGTTGTGATGACAAGTGGATCCCATCACATCCATGGGAAAGGAACCACTAGGGCATGGAAAAATAGAAACCAATAGGTTAGTAAATAAAATTGATCTAAGAATAAGGATAGAAGGTTAAAAAGCATTCAACTAAATCAAAGTTCAGTGGAACTGATGCATACCAATAGTTGTTCCAACCTTCTAGTAACAAATTTTGTTACCTGAAAAAGAGTTAAGCAAAAATTTGGAGAAAATGAAAGAAATATGCTTGACAAAAAGGTATTTGGTGACACAAAACTCACATCATCAATAACACTAGCACTAATTTCTATGGGTTGGACATCAGCCACTAATGTCAAAGCCTCTTTCAAGGACAAATCCTTGTTATTCTCCACTAGTATCTGAACCTGAAAATGAAGGATGCAGAGCTAAGAATTTGTTTTGAAAGTAACAAATGCAACGGCATGGCTTACTAGTCCATAAGACACTCTTCTCAAACCGAAGGGGTCATTTGTTGAACTTGGCTGACATCCAGAACCAAATAAGCCAACAAGACTGTCCAGTCTGAAGCAAACAGAGGCAGAGAGCTAGCATCAGCAATAGATGCACCAAATTAAGTCGCAACAATATTTACAAGAGGAAACAACCAAATCCATCAAAGATAAGAAACACCAACAATATTCATCGTAATCTCGGCAACGAGATAATTTTATTTGAATAATGACACAACCATCCAAGAATTAGCACCAACATATTTCTATCCAGGAATGAAGGTTATATCTCCAGATACTGGAATTATCATCATTTTCACCTTCATGTTAGAATATTCTCGAAGAAGTTAACTCTTAAAGCAAACTCTTCATTTATAACTGATCCAAAGCTGACAGACCATAGTTTTCACATAGGAAGTGAACAAGTACTTCAAATTCAATAGTTTGTTCAACCCAGACAACAATGAAAATATGAGGTAATGATGGCGAGCATCCCAAAAGTGATATATTACAATTCATTTTTACACAACACAATTAGTAGATGTGGAAAACCCTCAAATTTTCTAATTTACCATGGATAGCCATTTGAGAAGTTGATATATGATTATATGTATAGTACTAGGTTCCTTAACAGAAAAAACAAGGGAGGAGTGATTCATTCAGAATAGTGGCCACTTTCTAATTTGAATTGTGGTATAAACAAAAGGTTACTACACCTGCACCAATCAAGGCTTCCCTTTGAGCAAAAACACTCCATCAATGAGGAGAATTTTTTACTTTGATCAAAAGATGGATGTTGATAATCCTACCAATTCTTAGGTGCTACCTTTCATTTGGAAAGGAATGTGTTTGAAGCATGGAAAGGCGGAGTTGTTGCTAATAATCAACCATTGAATTTGTATTATAGTTTTCTCTGGACAAAAGAGAAAACCATACACACCTCTGAAACTGTTGAAGGTTGTACTGGGACTGGAATGATTAAAACATCCCAAATTTGTTGGAGAGTTATCATTTGGAAGATATAATTCTGAAATTCAAGATTTTGTTCATGGAGAACATCATTATCTTCAAGCTTAATAAAGGAACATAAAATCTGCATACTGAAATTCAGACACCCACAAATGGAACTTTGCAAAGGGACACAAGTAAAAATGGAGGAAGATGAGGCCATTTAAATATAAAGACCTTTCTTAACTTTCAAGGTGCAGATATTGTGGAAACCAAATGACTCACTAGGTATTCCAAGTGGAATCTGCTCAGATTACTGAATTAAAAGTTATTTATCAATTACAAATCTATACCTACATAGTATATTAATAAAGTAATATCGAAAATCAAACTCTCAAAAATGGAACTTCACGAGGGGACAGTTAAAATTGGAGAAGACAAGGCCATCCAAAAAAAGATCTCTCTTGATTATCAAGGTGAAGATATTATGGGAACCAAATGGCTCACGAGGTCTTCCCGGTGACATCTGCTTAGATGACTGAATTAAAAGTTGTTTATCAAACTTATAACTAGATAATATATAAATAAAGTAAATATCAACAATATAAGTAATTAGTTATATACATTAACCATGTATTAATCACATATATACCATACATAACAACCAAAGTCTTTATCCCACTAAGTAGGGTGGCTATATGGATCCTCCTATGCCATTAGGCTCAATTCCTTACTATATTCTCGTCTATATTTAAATTAATTTTATGTCGTTTTATCATTGTTAACCAAGTTGATCATATATATACCATATGATATAGAGTTATAATGAAACCATAATTTATAATTAATCAACCATATAGGTACTACCATACTATACTGTTATAATTTACAGCCTATTAAGTACATGATGTTCATAAGTTGTGTGAAAATTCTAGATGTCGGCTTCTAAGTATGTATAAGTTGTGCTCCGGATTTATCCAGTAGGCGAACCAAGAGAAGGTCGTTTACCTCTAAAATTAGTCCGGCGAAACCCGGACATCTAAATTACCATATATATATGATGTTGACAACTTTATAAATATCTTGTTTTGACCAATCAAGTTTACAATTGTAATTGTTCTCATTTCGTGCAGATATCACCTTTTTTCATCTGCTGTCTTTGCTTAGCCATTTCAGCCTTGTGCTGTAACCTCCCTTCTCCCAGTGACAAACCAATTTCTTTCCTGGTTAATTATTCATGGGCAAGGTTCTCTCAGTCTCAGTAAGTGCAAGCCAAAAGCTAGTTATAGGAGTCTAGGCAGTAAATGTTAGTGAATAAGGGCATGTCTGAATTTATTGTGTCATCATTGCTCTTAATATGATCACTGGTGAATGGACAAAATGCTAAGCTATGGCCTGTTGAACAAAACCTAATGGTGTACAAATCTTGCTCAGAACAAAAACAAAACAAAACCTTGCTCAGAACAAAAAAAATACAAAAGTGGCCAGCTATTCCACATTCAATGTGAAGCAATTTATATGCATTTCATGTCACTAACATAATCATACCCATACCAAAGGGAATAAAACATCAACCATACTTTAAAAAATTGACAATGATAAAGGATAGCTTACCTATCAGCAATGGCCAGAACAATTCCAGCATCAGATTTTGGAAGTATATCCCCAGAAAATCTTGGAAGTGTAATTTCAAAAAGAGCCTCAGCAATCTTAAGAAATATAAGTGAAGTCAGCACAAAAATAAGATCTAGTTGTATAGCAGTACCAAATTATCAAACAAATAAAATGATCTGAGTGAGCATGTGTGATGATCAAAGTGTCAAATATATATATGCAATGGAAATGCAACACACACTAATAAGGGAATATAACGTGGTTTAGAGACCCACTCCTACTCCATGACCTATAATGCACCCATTTAAATGAGGCAATGGGGTAATCCTTCACAAGGATGAGGGATGTTGCTAGAACTCAATGCAACAACAAACTATAAAGCACTCGATTTAACCCTCAACTACAATCAACACAACATTTAATCTAGATAGCCCTAAATCAACAAATCATGATCCAGATTGGCCTAAATCAAGAATTACTTGGGATGGATACCCTCCATCCTAGAACAACACTAATGCATAGTCAATTGCCAAGAGGTAAGTGGATTAGCCAATGAATAGAAACATTTTATTCTTAGTTCAACCAACTAGATCCCTTTTAGTTGACTATATCATACCTAGGAAACCACCCATTATTACATTCATCTACATCTAACACAACCCTCCAAAATTGCATCATGCAATCAAAAGTACACATATCACATGTCTTCAAGTGCCTTCCTCTAAGTTTGATGATCATCTCGAGTCTAAAGCTTCACATAACTCACTCGATCCAAGGTTTATCATCCCAAGGTTAATCTGTGATCTTCCACTTCAACACATTTAAGTAGTGCACACTTCATGCACCATATCAACTACACATGTAAGTATGTAACTTAAGATGTATCGCTCACACATCAAAACATGGTTAAGCCTAACCACAATGAAGAACTCGTTATACCAACAAATAAGGCATGGTTGGGTTGAAGATAGTAGCTTCTTTTGTCATTACCTCCCAAAAGTTGCTGATGGCTAAAGCTGCGTTGGCAGAGGATGTCATAGGTCAATGGCATTAAAGAAGATACTCAAAGATCATTCTTCCATTGTAGCAAGTTATATTTATAGGGTCTAGGAGAATGTGTGTCCAATCTCATGAGTTTATTTGTCCCTAGTTATATTTGTGGTGCTAGAGTGTTCTTTGGGCTTCCTAAATTATAGTTAATTTCCCCACTATTAAGTCTATAATATAAGAATAAGATGGGCCAACCTCAATTACCACTTATCATTACACAAATATGTGTGATTGGTGTTAGTGAACTTGATCCTCTCAACAATCTCATTTCATTCCCCATGCTTCTCATTACTTATTGTCCAATTACAGAACTTGATAGGCTCAAAATCCAAAAAACTGGAGTCTAGACAACTTCTTGAGAAGGTACAAGGCTACAAGGAAAGGTCAATGGTGTTGGATTGAAAAGAATTTAGATATCTCCACAATAGTATGATATTGTCCACTTTGGGCCTAAGTCCTCATGGTTTTGCTCTTGGGCTCTACCCAAAAGGCCTCATACCAATGGAGATATCTTTCTCTTATAAACC
>JBBMJZ010023569.1:0-10564 GCA_037833815.1 Zingiber zerumbet
TTTATATACCACATATTATCATTAATAAAATATATGAATTCTATGGTCAATATGTATCAAAGCGCTAAACTTAATAACAATTTTTTTTTTTCTTTTATCAACAATACCCACTGACCGCCTTCTATAATGGATGTCACGACGACATTCTTCGCTAACTATCTCTCATAAATACTCCTGATTCATCTTCTGACCTTGTGGTTTTCAACGTCAATGCTCATTCACTGTTGAAACTCATCATCTCTAGTTACTCTGCCTAGATTTTACAGTTCACGTCTTTTCTATTTGAATATGACTTACTGGGATTTGTTGATGACCCACGTTCTTGTCCCCTGCGCAGATAACGCTTATAGGCGTCATGCTCCCTTAGGCGAATCCTGATCAGATTCTCTCACTCTGTCAGGATCAAATTCTCCTCAACATTATTATAGGTTTGATGTCTGCAGTTTATTCTTCATCAACTTCATCAAGAGATGCATAGAGAACTTACGCTGCTCCCTCACGTGGCAGGATTATAATTCATTGTCAAAATCTTGCAAGCCCTCACTAGGGTAACAGATCTATCAATGATTATATGCAAAACATCAAAAGAAATATTGATGCTCTTGTGCTTATGAATGTGAAAGTTGACTTTGATGAACTCTCTATTCACTGAATGGTCTTAGTCAAGACTATTGTAATATTTCACATGCTCTGCAAGTTCGTGACATCTTATTACCTTTGATGAGTTATTCGAGCAGCTCTTCAGCTATTAGGCCTAGTTAAAAGCCTTGACACCATCTCTATTTTTGACGTTAATGATTGCTCTTGTGGCTCCAGCGGTATTCAAACTATCGTGATAGTTGCTAGCAAATTCCATCTATGTCCCATCAAACACACCTGTCTATACCCTGGGACTGCCTGTGCGTCCTCCTGTACATCTAGTTATGTCTAGTCCCAACCATTGTCTTAGGCATTGTCAGATCTGTAATGTCTAAGGTCACTCTGCTCGCCAATGCGATCATATGATTGCCTCGATACTTGCTCTGCTTCCGTCGGCTCCTCCGTGTCCTGTGTATAGTGCACTGTTTGCACACACTGCAATTTATTTTACACCTCCGTTTGATTCTCAGGAATGGGTGTTGACTCTGGCACCTTTCATCATATTATGTCACTAATGATCTCACTACTTTTTTGTTGCATGAGCCTTACTCGGGGAATGATAACAACATTGTTGGTAATGGTTTTGGACTACTCATTACCCACACTGGTTCTTTCTTTTTCTTCACTCCATCGTTGTCTTTAGTTTTCTCTAATATTTTATATGTGTCATCTATGTAAAAAAAAAATTGATTTCTATTGTTGCATTTTGTGTTTCTAATCCTATTACATTTGTTTTCCTATATTCAGGTGTTGAGTCGTCGTACGGGGGCCACACTGGTCAGCGAAGTCCATGGAAATAGTATCTACTACCGACCAAAATTTGTGTCTACACTATTATCCCCTTCCGCCCCTTCTGTGCATATCTCGTTATCTATTTCCTTATGACATAATCGTCTAGGCCATCTGTTATTATGTATTTTGTAACGTTTTTTTTTGTTATCCTGGGATCTTTCATTTCCTGTGAATAGTTTGTCTAATTTTTCATTTACTTCATGCAATATTAACAAAAATTATAAATTATTTTTTCATAAATCCTGTAATTCGTCTCGTCGATCATTTTACAAAGTATATAACATTAAAAAAAATAGATTCAGCGGAATGATATCCACTACAGAGATTATGAATGATATTCATCTCCGTGCCCAAAGTCTTTCACGAGCAATATCGTAGATGACTCGAAGAATGGTTTTAGAAGCCTTCTCTTCTGGCAGCTTGAGGAAGTTTGCAATCCGAGAAAATGCCTGACGAGGAATTTGAATTTCTCCACTCCAATCTGCTCTGGACCCATCGTCCTTGTTCAATCTCGGCGGTGACAGTGCCCACTGCATCGCCCATATGGCTAGAGGACGCATGTACTGCAACGATCTGTATCGACCATCCGGTGTCCATGCTTCAGGAGTTTGAAATGAGTACCTGTTTAAGGTACGCAGTTTTTCAGACAAGAGATGCAACTAAAAGAATTACTTAAACTGAGTAGCCATTAGAAGACGCACCCCAATCCTTTCTCGGACCATGCAGTTTCATGAATCCCTTGTGCTGTTTTGAATCCTATTTCCGGCATGCCTTCTTGGATCATTGCAGCCGCAACGGCGTATGTCACTCCTGGCCATATCTCGAATGATTGAAATGCAGACAAGTCCAGAGTTCCATCCGGTTTCATTCCGTTAACCGCTCCGCAGCTTCCTTCCTTCACTTTTAACACATTGAAGTTAAAGATGGTTTGAAAAGCACTTTGTGCTTTCTTCTCATCGACGATTCCTTCGAGTCCACAAGCTCTGGCATACCTGTGAGACACAAAACTATAATCTTTCTGTTCTTTAAGCTCTTATAAAACTGTAAATCATTGTTTGCTGAAGGAAAAGTGAAGCTATCAAGTATGATGTGTATAGGGCATACCATTGTCCAGCCAATTGGTCAGCCAAAATAGATGAGCTTGATACTCCACCACCATTATCATAATTAAAATAAGAGCCATTCCATAGATGTTCATATACTGCTTTTGCTTTCTGATACCGGTCCCAAAAATAATCTCCAGAAGCTCCATCTCCAACCAGTCGTGCCATGGAAGCAGCAGCTTGCAGAGCAGCGACCCAAAGACCACCACTATATGCACTCACACAAGAAGCTGCCCACATGTCATAAGTTTGATCCCCGAAACCTTCATTTTCTATCATTCCATCTTTGTCCTTGTCGAACTGATCCATGTAAGCCATTGCAATGTAAACAGAAGGCCAAACAGATTTTGCAAAAGTTATGTCTCCTGTCGCAACTACATCTCTGTAAATTTGCAAGACGAACTTTGGATTCAGGTCCTTCCACCTATTGCTATCATGTAGGATGTAACCATTTACTTCATACCATGGATCATGTGTTCCGATATCATGAGGTACGGCACCAAGAACCTTTCTTGAAACCCGCTGGCCAGTAAACAATTCAATCTTTTGAGGATCATGCATCAGTACTGCTGCTGCAAAGTCTCTCTGAATGCTGAGTTCAAGTTTGGGAAACAACATGATCAAAGCGAACGATGAGTAGAAGTGGACATCGTAAGTGTTCCACAAACGATATTCTATTCCTTCGAGGTATAGAAACTGGCCGATGTTTTCTTCTCCTTCCTGCAGCAATGATGTACCGAAGGCAGAATGTGATGTAACAGGAGACTGTAATTTCACACTGATCTGTGCCACGCTTGTCAAGATATTAGCAGCAGCATCGCTTCCTTTGACATTTCTATTCATTTCTTTGATATGTCCACTGGGTATACTGAGAGAGAATTTTCTTTCTTCCACGTTTGCCAAGCTCTCAACAGGGGGCATTCCATCTGCAATTTCTTTGTCAGACTAATGCCATCTGCCCAGGTCGTATTTAGAGACAAAATAAGAACCTAATATAACTCACCTGTCCAAATTGTGCCCCCGGAATTTAGATAGTAGAGCTGATTGAAGAGATTGATTGGATACCTGAGGCAGTTAATAGTAAGTTCATGTATTTTCTTATGAGATGAAAGATGGATAAAATGTGGAGCATACCATTGAGGAAGCTGTTTGTTCTCCAAAATAGGCCTTTGCCATTCTTCAATCTGTGACTCCCAGTTGGAGCATTCTGTATTAAATTTAAGAGGTGAACGAAGGCGATTACAATCACAGTAAGAAATCCATTAGTAATAGAAAGACAAAAGCTAATGTTCGTGAAACAACAGTCAACTGTTTAATCTGACAACTATTCCTCAAAAGTCAGAAACTGATGTGTGGAGTATTTGAGATAGTGCTTGTCATTCAAGCATACCAATTATGGCATCATGAGCAAGATTTGCTGCTGCAACATCAGCATCTGTCCCATAGAATTTAGTATATCTCCTGTTATTAGGTCATAAAGTAATAATCAGCAAACTAGCAAAGTCGTTTAGGTTTAGTCATTTAGACAACATTGCTTCACTCACCTGTTATAGGTCCTGCCACTAGAAAACTTAACTTGGGGACAGGCCCATGCCAAAGAGAATGTAACTGTACGACTTTCTTTAGATGGCACTGTAACTGTCGCTGCAACTGCTGCTCCAATAGATGATCCTGGTTCCGATGGTCGGGTTGTTTTGTTGTCTTCTAGGTGGGAGAAGGATCCATACTAGTTGCAGAAAGATATCCAACAATATCAAGACTTGTCATAATACAAATGAAGGTCTATGACTAACTGTAAGATTACCTGATAGCAGCTACAAGTAGAGATCGAAATAATTTATCAACTAGGAAATGGAATGTATATGTAATTGCAGAATGATTATGTGATACTTTCCATATTATTGGGTAGCCACTTTCATAAGACTATTTGCTTTCATAAGTTTCAACTAAGTTCAAGCAAAAACCTACATTCAAACTTGATGCAATAGTTTTATATGAGCAGACATATTATATAGAGTGAAATCAGACGAAATTGGTTAGAGATAGCCTCTTACAAATACATAGGAGAGATGAGCAAAGTTGTCTTACTTTTTTTATTTCATCCCACATGTCCCTTGCAGTGAATCCCTTGTAATTTCCAGATATGAGGAAGCAGGGGCATTCTGTAACACAAACTCCATTTGTTTCATGGGCTGCTATGGCAAACGTCACTGGCGTCTGATGGTTAGCAGTTCTGCATTGCATGTTTGCTTCAGAAAAACTAAAAAAGGAAGAAAAAAGAAAACTATATTTATAAACGATTTGGTGATGAAGACCTGATACCTATGATGCAGAAGAACTCCACGCACACCATTCTTTGAACTAGCATATTGAAAAGTTGAATGTTGAAACGTAGGTTAGATTGATATAGAGCATGAAATCCAACACACGACACACAGACAGACTTTTATTAGCTATTGTTACTCACTTCATTCTGGAATTAGCATGATTACCAGAAAATTCAGATTTACCACCTATAGAATTCTGCATCATAGAAACAGAGGAATACTTGTTAGCTGTGGTCACTGAAAGACTAAGCTTGGCAACTTAGAGCCAGTGTGCAGTGCCACTGGTCTTAGAGCATTAGAATCGATTCATGGAATGAGTGAAAAGAAAGGGGAAATACATAAAAAAAATAAAGTTAAAATTTGTCATCTAACTCACAGCCCATGTGAAAAGCAAAGAAACTTCTGCAGAAGTTTGACCTGAATTCGTCAGCTGGCAAGCAATCAAGCAGGCTTAAAATAATCAAAGCAACTAAAGGAACGTGAAGAACTGAAGATTTCGTATCAGTCCATTCCCTACCATGAAGTTAAAAACTGAAACTGGAAAGGAGCTTTCTTGATAGTTATGTGGGATAAATGGTGAAATTTGACGGCATGTTATCTTAAGTTGTGGGTCAGGTTCACCTGCAAAACAATATACTGAGGATATGCCTCCTGAAAAGTGCCTTTTTATCCATTCAAAATTTTCCTTGCCGTAGTTACCATCATAAACAGTCCAGGACCTTGGATACAAAGCATGGTAAGTGCAGTTTTTCTCCCTGAGATTCCAATCCCAAGATTCTATTCCAGGATTGGAACTCCCTCTGCATGTCATTCGAAAGATTCTTGGTTATACAAAACAAACAAAACCATTCTGGGACCAAACTACTTAATTGAGAATGAAATTAATGAAGAGCCACAAAATGTGATACGCCAACTAGAACAGGCAAAGGATATGGTTACTTTGGAATTTCTGAACTTCTTGGAGACAGCACAGTGGAGTACTTCTTTCCATTAGGTCGTGAAATGAAGACCTGCCAGCAAAAAAACAAAAAAACAAATGAAAACTCTGAAATGAAAGGAAATAATTTACTCGTAGAAGAAACGAATGGGCCATAAAAGATGGACTGAGTTTCATGTCTAGTGGCACGATTAGTAATTAGGATATTATAGTTTTGATTTTCGACAAAGGTTTTCAAAAGAAACTTAGTAGATGTTTTAAAGTTTATGCATCTACAAAGATTAAGTGTGCAAAAACCGGATATCACAGTTCAGATTGAGTTTTCACCATTTGGTAGTCAACTTACAGAAAACTGATTGGCTAGGACAGGATTCTCTTCACACTGATCTGACAGTAGTTGCCAATACTGAAAATATCCTCTGTAGCTCCGACCTATACTTCCTGATCTGTAAGTTTCAGCAGTGAACACATAAGAAAGGTATCAAATATTTGGAATCAATTAATCAGGTCTGTTAAACTCTATTAGAAAAGGCAAAGAAACTAAAAGTGAACTTGGTGATATGCAATGATCAACACTAACTTATCAAGAACTGATCTCTGTTAACTTATCCATAAATTGCACTGAGAATGAACAACTTATCAAACATACAAGATCAACTTGTTCAATTCATGTGTATGTACGTGGAACATATTAACTGATTGATATAAGGTTTTAGGACAATTTTAGTAGTTGTACTGTTTTTTTCTTCATGTTGTTGTTGATGCATTACTGATCCCACAAAACATGTTTGACCTGACAGGAAAACCATAAAGTTCTAGTCTCGATGCCAGGTATTCTAGAGTAAATTTAGGAATTTTAGCCACGAATTAAACGTGTATTATTACTAACATCGTGAAGTATAAACTTCCATTACAAATTCCTATATGGTAAAAAGGTTGTATGAGTGTTGCAATCTTCCATAGTTTCTCCTATACAACCATGAATGGATTAGGTAGGTTTTGACCTTCTCTTCTCTCTTTTAAAGAGCAAATAAACTTGCCATAGCTTCACACACAAGCTATGCCAAAAGCAATAATATTAAAAGATATTTGGTAGACCTGGAATACTTATGCATAAATACTTGTGCATATATATATATTATTTATATGAAATAACCAAGAATAAATCCGTACCCTATTCCACCTAAAGGAACTCCTTGATAAGACACATCCATCCACTTTCTGAAAGGATTATAAAGTATAGCCTTCACAAGGATAAGAAAATAAGAACCATTTAAAAGATCATGATCAGATTATCCAACTCTTGGTTAACTCTAATAATTTGAACACAAACTAGTTCTTATTAGAATAAACCATTAATAATGGAGATCTAGCTTACCCGTCCTCTTGCAGTTTCCTCTAGGAAGTTGCGGCACAACCGATAAGCAAAATAAAGCTTGACATATAAGGATTAATTAAAGATATCAGATTAACAAGGCAATAAACAATGTTAGCGTTTCAAAGTCAAACATTTGCAGCATCTTAACTCTTAATTGTCCAATTGTGGTTGTTTTTTCTTAGCATATATACCATAATGCAGAACGTTAGAAGCTTGATAATTAACTGAAAACGATATATAGTTGTGCATATGTCTCATTGGTATAACAAACTGAACAAAAAAAGGATACCTCAAAAGTCTATAACTTCATCTACTTACTTCTTATTATGGATAAGAAGACAGAAGTTGACTTAATTCTTGTTACAACTTAAAAAAATTCCAACTTTCTTGCATAAGGTTTTTGATAATGAAACTGTTCTTATAGAGTAGATGGTGAGAACACATTATACCTATTCATGAGTTCTTTTAAAATCACGTGAAAATCATAGATGCATAATGGATTAGTCATAGAAGCATAAGCACAATAACCTTATGTTCACACTTTAAATATTTTGACTACTCGTATGTGCAACATAATATAAGGAAAAGGCTTATATAATATAATATAATATAAACACTTTAAATAATTCCACCTAGTGGGAAAAGGCTTGGTTGTTGTTGTTGTTGTTGTTGTATGTGCAACATAATATAAGGAAGTTATGAACATAATATAAACATTAATAGCTCATGAGTTAGAAAATAAATATTGTAGTAAACATGTGCACAAATCAGACCTAAGTCACAGGTTATCATTGCACAATCAGCATACTCATCTGAACCACAAGACCTGATGCATCATTGATATGTATAACTCAATCTATTAGCTCGCAGTTGGAAATGGACAATGATAATATGATATTAAAGAATCCCAAGTTGGCTGGTTGGACCATATGAATTTTAACTGAGATATGGCTCTTGAAACATGTATGGAAATTTGCTATCGACTCTTTTAAAATGTGTTTTCATCAATAAAAAATGGCACATCGAATAATAATTTAGTGTACACCAACAGATTAGAACGAGAATGAAAAGCCAAACAGCCCTAATCTCAAATAAATAAGCATATAGGTATCATCAGAGGGTGCGCTAACATTATTAATGAAAATTTCAAATGAGAGAACATATACCATATGGTAGTCAGTTAACTTTATTAAAGAAAACTCAGATCTCTTTTTCCCCTCAGCATCTAGTTTCCTGTTCCAAGTTAAAGGAGGTGGTTCATAAAATTCCACCTTAGCCTGGAAGAACATAAAAAAAAATGCAAGTTATAGGAGTCATGATTTATCCATGTTCAGAAATTTCGATAGTCTAAGAAGATGAAGAAAAAAAACATTTCTCAAGGAAAAAGATGTTTAGAGCCAAGCTAACACAAAGCTACGGAACTCCACAATATATGGACGAAAAATATTGAAATGCTACACCATCATACCGCAGGAGAATCTGCCATGACTGTTGAAAACACTTCAGACTCTTTTGTGAAATCTAGATACAGGCGTCTTGGTGCCGATGATTGTTTGGCTATGAAGATTCAAAAGAAGAAATGTTAGCTCGAGGAAGACGAAGGGTAGGTATCTGCCAGCAAAAGTTGCCACACCGTAATAATGTATTCCCTCCACCCACCAAACAGCAGGCGCCTCAGGCAATGAATATTTTATTGAAAATTTTTTCATAACCTCTTTGGGTTAATGCCGTAAACGAGCGCGGGGTCGAGCTGTATTTTGGGTATTTAAGTTTATTTGATAAGATAATTTTAAAATAAATTAAGTTTTTAAAATGATTATTTATTTTTTATGAACTTAAGTTTAATTAAAATTTGGCTTAAAATTGATTCGTTTATATATTATCGAGCTCTCAATTCAAGATTGATTTGAACTTCGAGTTTGCCTTGAGCTTGGTTCGTTTAGATATTATCGAGTTCTCAATTCAAATTTATTTGATTGTTGAAACTTTTAGTTGTTTGATTAATTATTGAGTTTGATAATTTAAATTTATTTATTTACTTATTTTATTATTTATTTAACATGTTGAAAAAAAATTTATTAATAGATATTGTTTGTTGATATCTTCAACATATTTGTTTAGTTTAATAGGTTATTTAATTTTATTTATTTAATTAATCTAATATATATTAAGTGAACATAAATAAATTATTACCGAGCCGAATATTAAATTTATTTATAACCTTATAGATGTAATGCATGATATTTTTATATGCGGTCTGTGATTAATCTTATTAAAGACCTCATGCTTTAATTCTCTTCCTATAGTTTGGGATGGACGGTGAAGACCCATGGCTACAGTGATAGATTTCAGGTTTTCGGTCAACAATCTCTCTTCTCCTCTCTTTGGTCCTTAATTTTTTCGGATATCTTTTTATCTTTCATCGAGAAAATTATCATCTAAATTATTACAATTCGGTACATAAATTATAATTTTTAATATATTTTTTACCTTGTCAATGTATTTAATTAAAAAAGAAAAAAAAATATAATTTATATACGGAATTGAGATAATTTACATGATAATTTGTTCAGATGAATTAATTAGATGAAAGACATCTGGAAAAATTAAGTGATCAGAAAATGACTAGAGATTATGGACTACAAGATCTAACCTCACAATGGCCAAGTTATCAACTAATATCAACAGTTATATTAAGGATTATTTTTTTAAATAGGATATGTAGTTAAAGAATACTAAGCTTCTAGATCTCATGAATACTTTCTTATTTATTATAATGAATTTAGTATTATTTAAATCAACGTTTATTTTTGGACGTATTATACATCACGCACCAACGTAATCGTCCTTTTCTAATATAATTAACCTCATTAGAAAAAAATATTATTAGAAAAAACTAAGCTCGTGGAGTTTATTAATTTTAATAAGAGACAAAACAGGCATCCAGGAACAAGAGGAATCACCACGAGTGGCAGATCATGGAAGATGCTTTGCCGAGATTTTGTCAACTTTGTAAGTAGAAATAATAGCTAAAATCTAATTTTGAGATGATATGACAAGAGATTGAAAAATAATAAATTTGGAAAAAGTCATATGCCTGACTTACGACGCGCCACATGATCGGCCCATAATGATACGCAAAAGATAAATTACAAAATTGAGTACACATTGTACGGAGGTATTTTCCCGACTTCATAATAAATCTATTGATCATGTCCGGAAGCTGAGTCAGATGATGTGGATGGAATGTTAACTGGGTCGTGAAGTCCTGGAGGGGGTATGCTGAGATGTCCTCTATGTTGACCGAGTCTTCGAAAGTCCTCTGGTCCACGCTACCTGTAACCCGTGACCGGGTTGGCCCGACCCCTGGTACTCCGAGTCTCGAGGC
>JBBMJZ010023576.1:0-10564 GCA_037833815.1 Zingiber zerumbet
GGAAATTAGAGGCCTCATAACAACTAACCCTTTTCTGCTGTGTATTCTTTGTTTTCTGAAAAAAGTGAAAAAGTAACTCATGTTATTCACCCCTCCTAGCACTTTTCGATCCTACACAGGCAACACAATCATTATCTTCCGAAGGACATGGGAAACATAGCCATTTAATATCGAAGGACATGGATAACATAGCGTTTATTCCGAAAGATGTGGGCATCGTAAGCATCCATCTCGGAGCACGGGAGAAACAGGAGGGTATAACTATAACTTTATAAAAGGACACTCACTCTCATGGGTGCAAGTATGCGCACACAATTATGGGAACCCTTCGACTACTTCATTGTTTTCATCTTCCCCTAATTCCTGTGTTAACTTGAGTGTCTGAATGGTTATGCCAAATTCAATTTTGACACTCATTCTAACCCCTTCATTGAGTATATATGTAGCCTCTTCACCATTGTGTCACCTACAATCTTCTCTATGACATTTGCTCTTCGCTACTCACCGGATCATGATCTCGCACAAAAGCAATAGGTATCGAAATGGATTGTGAGGAGAAAGAAAAGCTTCAATCAGGCCCATCTTCTGGAAAACCCTTCCTTCCAGAACGAGGACTGCCTCAAAACCCTTAATTTAATCGATATTTTAACTCATAAAACGAATGAAAAATCGACTTATCTCTCGATCGATCGGGATGCAATTCTTTAATTCCTAGAGAAGACCAGAACGATGACTTGGGTTTGTGGCCGGTTCAAAAGATAATTGTGAGTCGGTGTAGAACGGTGGTCAAGGGCTCGCCCCGCGGAAGACGATCGAAGACCAATGAAGTCCACAGATTCATCCTTTCAATCCACATATCTAATTCGCTGTCCATCAACCACTATTTTCAAACAGAGAAGACAAACCATTACAGAACAACATCGAGATGTACATCAATATAATTTCGTGCAGCAGTTGCGTCTTTATTCCATTGTCGACGTATGGTAATAACAATTCGACGATAATTTACACGATTACGGTGTGTGTTTGGTATCGCGTCCTTTTCTCTCCAGAAGACAAAAGAAATCGACGTGCCAAAAAGAAACAAAGTAATTTTTCCTTGGCTTGATCTGTACGTTGCTACTTCTGGCCGGCGTTGACGTCGTCGCCGCCGTCGCCGGCGGCCTGATTATTACCGCTGATGATGGACCTGACTGCGGCGGTCAGCGCAGCGGTGAAGTTAGGATCCTTAGTTATCGCAGCGGTGGCCGCCGTTACAGTGTCCGGCGACACCTGCAGCCCGGAGAACGTCGACTGGTTGTTGTAGCACTGCATCTGGCCGCCGAAGACTGATGCGAAGGTGGCAGGGGCGGCGCTGGGGAAGGCAACGGCCGGCGGCCGTAACTGGTACTGCAGCAGAGGATTAGCACTTGGTGGCTGAGTGAGGTCCAACGTCACGGTGGGGAAAGGCGCGGAGGCCGATATGGTGGCCATATTCGACGAACAGGGAAGGAGATTTCTGGCGAACATCATTCCGTCGGCGCTGGACGTCGAGCCGGAGAGGAGCATGGAGACGGCCGAGGAGGTGGTCGAAGCCATGGCCATCGCCGCCGGCGGCAGGGGATGGTTGTGAGTGCCTTCGTAGGTTGTTATCAACACGGAACGATCATCCGCACACCTTTGCACCTAAATCATCAACAATATTCAGCGAATCAAACAAAGAAACTACCTCCATCATGAACTAGAACAATTAAACCAATTAAACAGTCATAATTACTTGTTTGCGAACAGGACAACCGGCGGCCATGGTGCACCGGTAGTAAGCTCGAGGGCATGGGTTTCCCTTCGCCATCTTCTGCCCATACTTCCTCCATTGACATCCATCAGTGATCTACAATTAGCAATAGATCACAATTAATTGAGAATCTATCGCAGCCTGTTTAAAATATGTAAAAAAAATATTAGTCGTAAATCTACCATGGGAGCTTCGGACCGAGCTCGGACAGAAACACGAGTCTTCCTCAATGTGGCTTCTTGTGCCTGCTGATCACCGTACGACGAGGCTTTGCTGGGATCCAAACCCACCGATCCTACTTCCGGCGGCGAGAAGGACCGATCAGGGCTCGCCGTCGATGAGCTCGACCGAGAATTAACCGGAGCCAGATCCATGAATTGCCTGGGGACGAGCTCTCCTCCACCATCATTAATCGTCTTTTCTTTCATAGCCTGGATCACGTATGTCAATTCCATCAGTCGGATAAAGTTATCGATCTAATCTTAATGGGCGTTTTACCTCTTTCCGTGGCGAATAGTTATTGCTTCGTTGCTGCATGAGTGTGGCGAGATGCAGCTGGAGGGCTTTGTAATCGTTGCTCACTTGGCTCAGAATTCCTCGCAGCTTCTCGTTCTCTTCGTTCATTCGTGCAAGCTCCGCTTGGATGGCCACCAGCTGGAAATCATACATACATGCCCATACTCATGAAAATAAAGTTTTTGATTATATATATACATAATTCGAATCGATAAGAAGAAGATAATTACTAACCTCGTTACGATCTTCTTTAGACATGCCATCATCGACCATGGAAGCATCACTAGATCCCGTGTTGCCAAGGTGCAAATCAGTCTAAATCGGTAAATAGATCCGCTGGTCAGGAGTGCGTACGTGGTTTAATGGAGAAAGAAAGAATTAACAAAGTAAACGATTGATGCATAACCTGAATGGTAAGGTCTTCCTTCTTGACCTTGAGTGGATGATCCACACTTGCCGTAGTGGCCGTCGTGGTCTTCTTCTCGTTTGCGAAGAAATCCATCTCGCTTCCGGAGGTCAGCGACGTCGAAGGCGGTTTGCGGTTGAGAACTCCACGGCCGCGGCCGGCGGCGGCGGTTAAAGAAGAGGCGAGGAAAAGCGGAGCAGAGGTGTCCAAGGTGAGCACTGCCGGGCCTCCGCCGCTTGTGTCCATGTAAGAACAGGGCCGTCTCTGCGGGTTGCCTCGCCGGAATTAGACCAGTCAATGGTCGCCGGAGCCGGGTGTTGAACGGAGTTGAAAGAGGAGGACCCGAGAGAGAGGGGCTTGAAGAAGTGGCCAAGTCTTTGAATGGGAGATGGAGATGGCATTAAATAGAGGAGTGAGGAACGAGACGTTCGAAAGAAGTTCACTCGCTTTTATACCTGTTTTCCCATTGGAAATTCAGGTCGCCGTAGGGATTGGCGAGAGGAAAATCGAAATCTATTTATGAGGTAGATTCGGAGATGGTTCGGGAATCTAGGCTCGATCCGACCGGTTCCGGTCGGGTCGGCAGATTCCACGTGAGAGAGATCGCCCTCATTAGGTACCGTAAACAGCTAGTCAAATCTCGGAACAGAGTCCGTCAACTGTCCGGTTCAGGGAACACCAAACTCCTCGCCTCCTGATTTGGGGGTCCACCATATGGCTAGCTAAAACCGCGTCTATGACGCGCGCTTACATTACTTCTCCAATCGATTGTGCGCGCGCTGGATGGGAGAAGACAGGAAAGGGCATTGAAACCGGTTCGAGAAGCTCAATGGGAACGGGAGTTGATTCCACGGATTTGACCCTGTTTATTATGCGCGGTCACGTCGCGATGGGTCGTGGCGCGACCAGCGACAGCTGCGGCGGGAACGTGAACATAATTTAACTTATTTTTATTTTTATTTTATTTTCCTAATCATTTTATTTGAACAAGTTGGAGGAAATTAAAAAGGAGCCCATGGAATATTATTATTTTAAAAACGAAAAATGATATGTTCAGAAAAAAAATTAAAATAAAATTTAAGGATAGATATATAAAATGATGAGACCCATCAAAAATGAAATGATAGGTCATGATTTTATATTTTTATTCTTGAGCATACCATTGCCCTTTAAAAACATATTAAATTTTATTCTATATTTCAATAATACACTACCATGATTTTATGAGATAATAGATTCTTAATTTAATTTGATTTTTCAAAAATATCTTGCAGCGTGATAGACTCTAAACAAATAAAACAGCTGTTTTAAAAATAAAATAAAATCAAAATAAAATGTATTTATTTATTTTCTCCTTCCAAATTCAATTTCTCTTCATCGATCGTTTTTGTTGACCGGAGAAGGACACTCATTTACTCCAAGCTGCCCAAAGTCAACGGTGAAAGATCATGAAGGTTGAATTCTTTGGCTTCTGTCTCATATTCCAGTTCAATTTCTAAGGATGCCTTTCTTCCAAATTAAAGAAAATTAATAATTCCGGTTCCTCTTGAATGAATTCCAGCTGCTCCACCATTGGTGGATCTGGTCAACGAGCAGTCGTTCGTTCCTGTTTAAAATACCAGATTTGAAATCAATTAATTTTTTTTATTTATCTCATTAATTGCTGTTAAAACGCTAATTAATGATGAAATTAAACCCGAAAAATAATAGTGGCGTGTAGGATGCATCTACATGCACGTGGGTTTTCTAGATGATTGTTGGGAATTAATTCACATTAATTTCATAATTAATCAACGCAGATTCTTGTACGAGTTGGGCTGACAAATGACAATATATATATATATTTATACATGGAGCTTATTGTTTAGCTGGAAGAAGAAGAATATGACTTGAATTGGACCACTAGGTGCTGGTCCAAGGCTAGCTATAGTGTGTTAATTAATAGCTGTGGAACATTAAGAATAGTTTTTGTCAAGTTAAAATATGTTTTGAGGGTGTTAATTTAATTATGATAGAAATTTTGTGTTGCATAGTTGGTAAAGGATTTTATAAGTTGTTATTAAAGTTTTAGATTTGAAATTAGATTTTGCTTAATTGGGTTTTAATGTGATAATAGGCTTTATTAGTTAATTGTGGTTATGTTTCCCTTGCGATGATACACTCCGTCTACCTTCATTAATTGTTCTCTTCCAAAGGTGTGGAATGCATTTATTTCATCGTTTGACTTAAAGTTTAGGTCCTTTTATGTCTCTCTGTTTAATAGTTAATGGTTGTTATTTGGAGTTGTTTAGTAGATTTGGACTAAGCAAGTGGTCTTCACTGTTACAATTTTTTTAATATATATTTTTCTTGTGTATATATTAAGATTTTTGACGTTCAATGCGATCTATAATTCTTCTTTTGTTTTATTGCATTTCTTGCTTCAGTTGTAAATCTATATAACAATAATAATAATAATTTATATTGAGCTGTCGTGTCATAGGGATGTGGAATAAACAGTTTAATTTTTTTTTTGTTAATAAATAAATCTGTATGATGGAAATTATCACACACTAATTTTGTTGTTAATTTAAATAATTTATTTAATAACTTTAAAGGTAATTAAATAATAATAATAACAAGAAGAAATTATAAATGCCTGGTCGTGATAAATTGGCGAGTTGTTGGTGGTTGACGTAGACATTGATTAGCATGTCACACGAGGGCTAAAGTCAAGTATTTTCGTCCGAGTTTTAAATAAATAAATAAATAAATAAATAGTTGCTCATTGACACGTTAGCATTCAGGAAAATTAGGATGTAAAAGTGAATTAGTGATGGCCGACAGTTAATTTAATGTCATTTGAATGCATAATATTTTAGCAAGTTATGTTAGAATATTTTTATGCTATATTTTTATTTTAAAAAAACCTTTAAAACTACAACGAGTTTTGAAAATCAATTCGGAGATAACAACTAAAAAGTTCAAACTATATTAAATCGACTTTTTTTTTCATCGATATTAGTCATATATGAATAATAACTGAAGAATAAATAATTCCAAATGCAACTTGATTGACTTCTACAATTACAAGCGAAGCTCACGCTACAGAGAAGGATAATAAATAAAAATTTAATCTGAACTACCGAATAAGAAATAGCGAAGAAAAATATATCACGCAAAATAGTTATCCATTTTTCCATGTTCATATTGAGTGGAAGATTATGTAAATTTTGTGGCATTTGATCCTCATCCAACATCCTCCTTCCAAATCTATAAAGAAAGTCAAGACGAGCAAAATCTAAACCAGACAAGGCAAAACTAGCAAAAGGTCTCTCTGTCTATACGGCAAAATTCATAAAACTTTTAAACTCCATCGGAAATGCAAAATTCACGTTCATGGTTGAAAGAAATCTGATGTTTAAACATTAATCAAATCTCATAAATACAACTCAGTTTCTTTCTTTCACACTATAATATAAGACACTGCGAAGTTAATGCATAAATTATTACATACACAACGGTGCGCTCAGTGCATGAGGTCAATATACACTTTGAAAACGGTTGTAGAATTTACCAGAACACATGAAAGTTGAAGGCATTCAGAAGCAGAGATAGAATAGTCAGGCCAGCCTGCGAAAATAAGAATAGCACCACTAAGACTTGCAGCTGTTCAAAGTGAAGGTACTTGAAAATAAGGAAGCAAACTAATAAAGAACTGTTCTTATAATATGAGATAAATAATTCTTATAATATGTTTAAATAAGAGATGCATAAACAAGACGATAATGTAAATACATCCTGAGCAAAAGAATTGGCTTTGCGATGTTTATCTGATTGTGACAAATGTCATGTATATCCATAGTTATTTTATACGATCTCTATCCATTGAAGTCCCCATTTTCATCATCATATGTGACTCGAGATAGATTATCAACAAATCACAGAACTTCACCACCACTAAGTGGGGTCAAGTTCATGAAATCTGAATATATAAGAAAAACATATTCTCTTTTTTTAAAAAAAGTAATTAGGTTTACCATCCCAAGACTTGAAATTTAGTTATTTCACATGGAGACTTCAAATTACAGAAGGTTTTAAAAATAGCCTACAAATACTTCTAATATGATGTGAGAGGTGAAACAAGAAAATTTAGAAACATTTGAATAACACAAATAACTATTATAATTCCAGATTCATAACGTAACATACTTACAGCAATTGAACATGCAATTAATCCCGGTTTCTCCCTATGGTCTTGAGCAACAAATAGCAAGATGAACGCTCCAACATACCATGGAATTGAAGCAAAGAAAAATCCTACTACAAACCTTTTAAGAAAAAAGGAGAGTGTCAATCATAATAAACAAAGATTAAGTAAATAAGAAATGCAGTAAAGATAGAAAAAGAAGCCAAAAAATCAAAAAGATATTCCACAATTTCCGCCCCAATAATCCCATAATTCTTAATCAAAATTATCTTATTATATTGTTTATGTATCTCCAATTTGACTTTTTGTTAAGGCGACAAGAAGTGTAATTTCTAAATTTTCAAAGTTGAAATATTTTTGCGACCTAAGAAGCAAAGCGGAGCAAACCCCATGTCAACATGGACAGCAACGGGATCCTAGAATACCAATATCAGACTAACATGGCTTCCCATACAAACTTATATAAAGGTGGTTTAAGAGTTTATCCAAAACTAAGCTCGTGTGCAAATTTCCAAATGAAGTTTATGTGTTGTTTTGTTTCATAAGCTCCTGATACAAGGGGGGTAGACTAGTTTTTTTTCTAACAAAAAGTAATCATGAACAAAAAAAAAAGTTTACTTTTCCTAATAGAGATTCGATCTACATTTTGTTTTAAATGATATTTTTGACAGCGTAACAGCACAGGTATGAGCATCCAGAAATTCTAGTTACAAAAATTATCATAACTGCACATAATTTGCCAACATGTATAATAACTTATCAATCATCTAATCTCGACTTCAAATATTGTACTATGGTCATAAAAGACCCAGCCTCAATGGAAGAATGCAGAAACTATACTATTGGCGGCAGATGGACCAAGTAATTATATGACCAAGTTATAATTTGGGCCAAGCAATGATGTATGCGCATCATGTAATACAATAGAAGTAAAGCAATAATAAATTATAATTTCCTCTTTCTCTGTTCGTCTCTGATCTCTCTCTATCTCACAGCATCTTCTCTGATTTTGGCACTCCGATCATGAAAAGGGCATCCATTCGACCGCCATAATGCATCAAAGACAACAAAATATTAAAGAAGGAAAGAGAAAACGACTTACAAGGCCCAGCCAACGCCAATGCCGCAGAAGGGGAGAGGAGGCACCCTCGCGTTCATGGGGATCCCATCCACTACGTTAGGTAACGGCTGAAATTGGTACCCAACTGAAACAGAAATTACGAAACAAAAGTGAAAGAGGGGAAAATTGAGAATTAGGGTTGGCTTTCACGGATGTACGAAAGATGGAAGATTTAAGCACACAGAAAACAAACAAACAGGTGATTTCGAATGATCCGCCAACCTGGAATGGCGTGGTAGCCTCCGGCTGGTTGAGGAGTCGATTGGTACTGCAGCGGTGCTTTCGGGGGGTACTGAAGAAGAGGAGCCGTCGGCAGCGGCGCCTTCTGAGGGCTAGGAAGAGGAGGAGCTGTCGGAAGCGGCGATGAATGAGGTATAAAGGTGCCATAGGGAGTGGAAGGAGGATGGCCGGCGGGAACGTTCTCGCTGCTGCACCCCGCCATCGACGTCTCGGTGGAGATGGCCCCGATGCCCGCGGAGTCCAATTGAAAGCCGAAGCCGGCGACTTTCCCCTGGAAAAAATTAAATCACATATACGGGCCAAGACACCAGACAAGTAACTACGGCCTTCTATTGGCTCTCATTCTCACAGAACGTGAAAGTTAAGAGGGAACCTCTTACAAAACCAATAGAAGAGAAATTTGCTGGTTGTCTCCCGTAATTGCGATCGATCCCACTTTACTTCACGATCCACCTCGAGTGTGGCTGGCGAACTATGTGGGCCCGATCTAGTAAATTGGGCTCCTCACAGGCCTTATCAATTCAGCCCACTTACCTCTACCGATAAAAGGTGTCGACCAGACCCATCGGCCCGGTATCCACATGGCCCATAAGATAACCGACGTCATGCCGACCTCATCCGTCATGTCAGTTTGACGCGGTATTTCAATGGGGCAAAAAAGCTGGGGACACAACGGGAGACGGCATCGTCTCCGAAGCACAAGGACGAGGCTACGATGATAGTGGCGAGAGAGGGCGAGATCATGCTGGGGAACCGCGACATTGATGACCGTCACAGTCCTCAGCTGCCCGATACGGTCTGCCATAAACGGCAACTCCTCGCGCGTGCTCCTCTCCCTCCTTCCAATTCCACCTCCCCTCGCCCGACCCAGCGACCGCATCATGACGCCCCCAACAGTCGCGGCCGCGGCCCATCATGGCGCCCCCCCACCGCACCATCATGACTCCCCCCCCACCACCCGCCCATCCGACGGTCCCCGCCTCCGCCCCCGACGATCCCACGGCGGACGCGCAGAAAGGCTTCGTCTTTTATGCGTGTCGTGCAGCGGCACGCGCAATGGCGGAGATGGAGAACCCTCGCGTTCGGGCGCACGCACACGCCGACAGCTTCGCTAATGGCTGCCTCCCTCCCTCCACGCCGTAGTCATTGCCTCTGCTTCTGCCTCAATTTTAATGAAAGCGGGCCAATGATATCTTCTCGTCTTCGGAGGCTCTCATCATAAGGGGCGGACGAGATATGCATATATAGTGCGCCCACGGCAGTGCTTCCCAATAGGCACCTCGTAGGGGCATCGAGCACCTCCTTCAACCTGCCACTTTCCCTGCTTCTTGTACTTTGCGATCTACCGATACACTTTAGGGTCCCCTCATATATATCTTATTCCTGTCTCTAATCCGTGGATCGCACCCCTTTCAGCATGCCGTGGTTGTCGTCCGGTGGATGATCAACACCAGGCGTGTTCTCGAGTGCAGTCCGGTAAGGTTCTCCAGCTCTCCGTGTTGGCCGATCTGAGGAAAGCAGAGAATGCGCATTGAGGTCACAGGGAATAGAGATCGACCGGTGGGGAAGGTTGGGGGTTCTATAATGAATGAAAGGATCATTGCTTATTGTCAATTCTCGCAGGGTTGCCAGGTACAGTCTATCAGCGATCTTCTCGTTATGCAATTTCTGCTTCTCAAGTTCCTCTGATGGTGTATAGGCAGAGTACTTCCGTCAGTTGCTTAAGCCCGTCACGTAGTTTGAGCGCCAGTTGATCTGCAGTCTCCGTTCTATTCCTTTTTATCAGTTTCGATTCGACAGCCTCAGTTTCTTTCTGAATATCCGACGACATCGAGTTATTCTTCCCACCCACAGAGCTGACGATGCAGAGGAACGCAAGATATTACGGCGACGCGCCGCCCGACGACGCATATGAGTACGGAGGCTATGGTTATGATTCCGGGGGCGGTGGTGGGGGTGGCTACTACAACTACGGCGCTACGCCGCCACAAGCCTACGGCGCCGCCCCTGTTTCCGGTTACGAGTGTCATGACTTCCCGGCCCCGCTCAACAACGTTGAGTTCCGGCCGTCGGAGACCTGCCCTAGGAACTTCGTCATCTTCGACCAAACCTACCACAGAAGTCAGGTGATGTTCCACCCCTCGCTCGCCCACAAGTTCGGGTCGCCAGGCTTCGACGCCTGCGGCGGAGGAGCTCCTCGCGCCGATGAGGCAGGCAAAAGTGCGTACAGGGACAATGACGAAGAGACGGAAGACATCGACGCGCTGCTGAGCTCGGAAGAGGGGGAGGAGGAGGAGGAGGAGGAGGAGGACGACGACG
>JBBMJZ010023584.1:0-10563 GCA_037833815.1 Zingiber zerumbet
TTTTTCCCATTTAGTTTTCATAGCTAAGATGCAAGGAGATAAAGATTCATTATTAATATGTTCATTTAAAACTAATATTATATTAGAAAAATTTTCTAAAATTAATTGAGCAGTGAGATAATAAACATCGGAAAGTTGTTGCATCATTAAATACTTTTAAAATTTTACAAATTATTAGTTTTTGTTAACCTATTCTAATTTTTGGAAAGATTTTATAGTTTAAATTATTAAATGCATTTTTTTTTAAAATCATGGTTATTGTTTCATACTGATATTTGCTAGACATACATCAACTTTTATGCATATAAGGTAGTAATATGTCCTAAAAAGTAGAATAAAATAACTTCATATGCATAGGAAACATGCTCATGTAATTCCATGCCCCCTTGTGCCCTTGGTCTTTAGATGTTTATATGTGGGTTGTTGTCTTTGCTTGTTACCTTTTTAGTGCTTAGCTTTTGAATCTCTATTGTTGGTCTAGGTCTTACCTTTTCTTATGTTCATTGTAAAATTCACATTTAATTATATTTGATGGGGCTTCTTCCTATACCTATGAATTCCATTGGACTTGGAAATGAGACATTGGAAGAATCTTTTTGGTTTTCAAATATCAATTGGTTGATTGTTTCTCTCTTGTATCTTCCAAAAGGTAAAAAATTTTCCGAGAATTGTTTCATGGATCCATGAGAAAATACTTGGGTTCTCCTAATAAATCAAAAGTGTATCATGTGTAAATCTAACTGGAGTTCACAGTGGTGGAGGTGGCAGAAGTGGATTGGGAAAAAAGGGATTCTAGTTGTAAGATATCTAATGAAACTGTAGCAGGAATTGAGATCTCAATCTTATGATATGCCCTCGACTCTTTTCAATTGAGAAATCCATGCATCAAGTTTAGTAGAAAGACTATGTGTATCAATGTAAAAAAATGGCATGCAATAGTTAGTTAGGTTTGAAATTGTGCTTTATAGCCATTGTTGTGATCTGAATACTGATGTCCATTCAAAAGTTGAAAAATTCTTCTTTAATGACATTTCTCCTGCATCAATCTGCCATCCAAGCCTTATGCATTAATATCATTTGCTTGTCTCTAGTTGAGATTTTGACATCTTTCAGTAATTACTTTGCCAATCTTTAAATTTATAGTTATTTTGAATATCTATAAACTTAAACGCATGATGAAGTCTTCTATGATGCACATGGAATATTCTTTGAAGCTCATAATTCTAAAGTTGCAGATGTATAGTCAAAAATAAAAAGACAAAAATCAAAAGAGTGCCCCTTATTTTTGTTATAGTCCAAAGGGTACCCTATGTCAAAGAAATTCAAAAGGCGCCTTATCTTAAATTTTTCTTCCTAGTTTACCTTTTTAAACCCAATTTATCCAACACTGTTGTGGCGGTTTTTAACAGTTTTGGCCAAAGCTGATTTGCATTATATCAGTTTTAGTCAAACTTGCTACAACATGGAGCATTTTTGGTCAAAATTTTTCAAAATAGTAGGTTTGGCTAAAATTACTACATATTATAGCAGGTTGTGCCACAATTGCTACAGTAGTATTGGAGTTGATTTTGCTAACTCTGCAGCAGTTTTGACTAATGTTAAAATAATTTTGACTAAAATTGCCACAAAAGTTCAGAATTAGTATTCAAAAAAAGGGATATTTTTGGAATGAAGGATTAGGGTGTGGTGTCCTTTTGATGATAATGAAAATAAGGTACACCCTTCTGATTTTTTCTGAAAATAACAAGCTAGTTGGATGCTTTCTGATTCACATATCTATGACCTATATCAGCTATATCAAGTTTGATTTTGGCTACTATCATACACATCTATGATTTGGTAATATTGTGTGGATTTTGACCTTCAGGTGATGGATATTGAAGAGATGGCACAAGCCCCAACATATGGCATGAAAGGAGTAATTGATGCTTCAGTCTGTGTAAAAGTTACTTCTAGCAATGATGAGTCATATGAAACAATAATGCCTTTGGAATTCAAGACTGGTAAAAGAAACAATGGTCAGGTAAGATCATAAGATGTATCAGAATTTATTAGATCACATGTTTGTTATGCCAAACATGCTTTATTTTTTTGGTGCAGATAAATTATGAGTAACAATTTGATTTTGTTTCTGTAAATCATCTCTTAATCAACTTTGCTGTGCACATTACTAGTGAATGTTTTACTTGTAATTTATATAATTTCTTTGCTGATAATGTACACATTCTAGCTTCATCTTCCAATATTGCACATTTTACACATATAATGGTTGTGCGCATGGAAGCAACCACTAAAATTGTTACTATTGCATTTATGACGTGCCTTTTCTTATTCTGATATATATATACCTTTATGAATTATCAGAAACAACAGAAGGAAATAGAATCAAGAATTTTTGTCTTATAGCAAATTGTGTTTGCCTCATCTTGTTGGGGTTGGCTCCTCAAATTGTCCTTTGAGCTCTAGGCAAGTATATATCACCACTAATATTCAAATGCATTAAATCTTTTATTTGTTGAATAATATTCTATCTTTTTTCTGAATCTCTTGTATCTTCCATTCTATTTAATCTAACTCTTTAATTGTCATATTGTGTGGCCTCTTTTGAATATGCCAATACCATCTCAATCTATCGTCAATCATTTTATCCTTTATAATAATTCCATATATTCTTTTTATTATTGTCATCTCCACTAAAGTAATTCTTATACATGCTTTCTAATAACCCAATACAATGACACTTAAAGTATTGCAGTGATAGCACAGTAAAATTTTCTTCTAGCTTAAGAGGGACACAACAATTGCACAAGACCTCAAAAACTCTTCTCAATTGTGATCACTCATTTAACGTAGTAATGATATTTATATAATATTCCCTTTTGTTGAATAATAGATAAGATATTTAAAACTTATATGGATTTAATACCCAATTTACCTAGAACTTTGGTTGTCCTGAAAACAAAATATATGTTAGTTACAATTTGTCCATATGTTTTCTAACAAAGAGAATTAAGTGTATTTTTCATTTGACTTTTTAGCATTGAGAATATTCCCATTTATGGTATTGTTGGTTGCTTGTTTGCTGATAATCACATCAATCAAGTGCACTGCCATCCAGGTTATATAGATTCATGAGGTTGTTGAGCCTATTGGTTTAGAAATGCTTCTGTAATACTATTACACTACTATGTGACATTTACTGAGTAGGTTTCAAATATATTTCTTAAGGCTTGAGGTCTCTTAATGTCCTAACTGTGCAGGCTGCAATGGAGCATTCTGCCCAGGTGATATTGTACACTCTTTTGATGTCTGAAAGGTAATTCTAACATGTAATATTCTTGCTATTTCTTTTTTCCTGACATTTCCTTAGGTGATATTGTACACTCTGTTGTAGGCAAAATTGGTGTTTTAATTGGAATACTACTCTTTCAGATATTTGAAAAGGGATATCAATATTGGCCTTCTATATTACCTCCAGACAGATCAGACAAGGGTAAAGTGATATGTCATAACAAATTATGGAGGTCTAGGTGTTGTCTTGCTTACAAATTTTCTTATAGGGTGTCAAAGTTCAACGATCTAACTTAGTTGGGCTAATTATGCGCCGCAATGAACTAGCAACTGATGTCCTAAAGGCTTCAAGAACACGGCACCTACCTTCAATGCTACAGGTATTACCAAATGAAACTTGTCCAATTAACTGGATTGGAGGATCTCCACTAATATTTTAATGAATGTTTTTGTAGAATCTAGCATTGTGCAAAGTTTGTCGCCATCTTAATATCTGCACAATCTTTCACAAGGTACATGAAAGAGTTCTGTCTTTTCAACTCTTTATTACTCAGACCTATTATTGCCATCTAACAATGACATGATATTGTTTTTTTTAATGGAAATAGGCTTATGGAGGCGATTCTAATAGCAGTGGACTTGGTGATTTCTTTGATGACCTTGCGGGCCACTTAACTGTTTCTCATTCTAATTTTCTTAAGCATTGGGTTCGTTTGGTTGACTTGGAAGCTCAGGCATCTAAGGTTTAACCTACTTTTATCCCTGACCACTATTTTTTGCATATGCTCCTGATGAGCTAAGCTGGAGAAATATTTAAAATCTCAGGTCAATAAGAAAGAGAGGTTCTCTTCACATACTCCACGGGATGAGAACAGTACCAGAAGCAGTTCTTACATGCTTGTTGATTTTAAGAACGAATTTTCAGGCAGTAATTCTTCTAGAAATGACAGATTCATTTATTGTTTTGTGCGGAATGAACAGAAAGCTCAGGACCAATATGATTTTTCTGAACTCAGAATGAGTGATCATGGTTCCACACTTAAACGTGGTGATCATGTGGTATGGTTCTCACATTTTATTCTGCTATTTCACTTTAGCCCAAAATAGCCTTTTTAGATTTTTTCTCTTTTTGTTGTGAGGATGACTACTGGTACAAGTTGTTTCTACTACATGTTAATGGGGAATTGATAACGAGTATTTTCATGCTGCCTATTTGTTAACAACATTTTCAAATGAACAATTGGAGAATATATATATCTTAGATGGAGCCGGACAAGACTAGCAACATCACTTTCATATTGGAAATGCTTATTTATAGTTGTCAATGTAAAACCAAAGTTTCTGCATAATGTGTATCTATATTTGAAGATGGCAATGATCACTCTTCACCATTGTTCTTTAACTTGGCACTTTCGACATTTATGTAATGTATTTATTAATGGTTGTTCTATTTAGGGCTAGAAAGAACTCAGACACCTGAATGGCCTAGAAATTCTCCCTTTTTTCACAGATTTTGGATGTTTTGAAATTATGACTTTTGGATTTCTATGAAGATTCCGACCCCAACTTGGGGTTGTATGCTGAAAACACTACACTTAAGTGCAATCTGATATATTACGCAGTTTAGAGCTTGATGGTTTCAAACAGTTAGTTTGTGTGTTTGTGCTGTTATAAGTGAGTAGAGGCACCCACCTTAATAGCTAGTTATTTTGAATTGGATATGACTATGCCCAGGCCTTCAATAGAAGTGATATATTTGATTATCTTAGTATACTTTACTCAGGATGTTACTTTGGATTGTCCAAACCTGTTGATTCCTTTACTTGTCTTTGTTCTTGATTGTAGGTGCTTAGCACAGAGTCTGGACATCTTGCTGTTGCAACTGGAGTAATAGATGATATTGGTGAATCACATATATCTGTAAGAAATTCTTTCCTTCGAGTATCTTGGAAAATTTTATTATGAACCTTCTTTGTATTTAGTATTAAGAAATAAAGTGTCTATGCATCGAGCATAATGATTGGATAAGTAACGTTATAAGATGGTTAGAAATTGTAAAGTTTCTATCTATTGGCACATTGGTTTCATTTATAGCATCATATTTATCTTTACTTTATCTTGCTTTATGTCAGGTTTCTTTTTCTCGGCGACTACGACTCCCAATATGTGAACATTCACTAGATCTAGGTCGTCTTGTTCAAGAAGTTTGGAGAATCAATAAGGATGAGTTTGCTTCCTCTTTTACAACCATGAGGTACTTTTCATGTCAATGTTCTTTTCATTTAAGAAATTTTATTTAAACCCAAGGATACATGATTTTTTATCCATCTTCAGATACAATCTTGCACTGTTGTTTACTCAAAGTTTGCAATTTGGATGTTTGAGGAAGATGATTGTCGATCTTGAGGTGATTATTTTTCTCATTCCATGTTTCCCTTTTCATGTTGTAGACTCTTCTAATATTTTTTCCAATTCTGCAGGCACCTAGGTTTGATAGTGAAGGAACATTGAGTCAAGATCCAGCACTGTCATATATACGCTCACAAAAAAATTTGAATGATGATCAAAGGAGAGCCATTCAAAAGGTACCCCTTGCAGTATTTCTTTTTGTATGTTTCATTTGTTTTTTGAATGAGACTTTGCTGGTGAACGTCCAGAGAGAATTTGAATATTGGCTAAAGGATATAGATTTATAAATCAGCCCTTATATCATTTAATTACATGAATTTAGTGCCTTTTTTGTTAAATGTAGAATGCTAGAATTTGTTGATGTTGGCCTGAAATTCGTCTTCTTTTGACTTATTCATTACACTTTTCAGATTCTAGCTGCAAAGGATTATGCCCTTATTTTAGGGATGCCTGGCACTGGAAAGACATCCACAATGGTGCATGCTGTGAAAGCACTACTGATGAGAGGATCTTCCATTTTACTCACTTCATACACAAATTTAGCCATTGATACCTTGCTTATCAAATTAAAAAATAAGGTAAATTAGCAGGATTATGTGCTGTATATATATATATTTTTTTTGCTAATATGCTGCTATCTTTGGAACTTGAATAATGACTGTAAAGAGTTGCATTTATTTATAGTGTTCAGTCACTTAAATGAGTTTGATGTAATTCCTTGGTGTGCCATATTCCAGTTTATGTTTTTGTGTTTCACTAAAAGCTATTTCCAGTAGAAACTATTTTATATTTTGGTGTTTGACTTGACCCTGATATTATTCTACTACATATACTAGTAAACTGCATTTGCCAGTATATACACCTTCAATTAGGTATTTAAATTTTAGAATACCAAATCTTTTACTATCTTGTATGATGTATTCAGAGTTCCATACTTTGTTTTTTTGGTTGCCTTTGGTGATCTAAGGCTGAGAAATCTAAGACCAGTAGATTGTTTAAGGGTTTAAAGGAAAGAAAAAGAAGCATTTGATAACCGTTGGTTGTGTGTGTCGAAGGCATTTTCGTAGCTCTTTGTATGTTATCTTGCTGAACACAAGGGTTTTGTATGGCTATGAAATTTAACGTAACAAACACCTACTAGTTAATAAAATTTATCAGTGGCCTGCAATTGAAACAATCACCAGATTGACAAATCACACATTTTTAGGGCATTGATTTTGTGCGAATTGGAAGACGTGAAGCAGTGCATTCTGATATTCTTGAGTATTGCATCCCAGGTGATTTTTCTTCCATTCTTAATTTTCAGTACTGTTCATTATCATTGTTTTTAGTTCAATGAGGTGTTTTTTTTTGGGCAGCGGAGAACATAGGCACTGTGAATGACATCAAAGAAAAGATGGAACTCACTCGTGTAGTTGGAGTAACTTGCTTAGGAATAAATCATCCATTGCTTATGAATAAGAAGTTCGACATCTGCATAATAGATGAGGCTGGGCAAACCACTCTTCCCGTATGCCTCCTTTTTTGCTTTTGTTGTAGGAATATATATTGTTCTCTGCTTGTAAACTACCAAGTAATAATCATAAATGCATATTCTCTACAGAATTCTAACTAGTATAGTTTGGTGATTATGTCAGATCTAGCTAGCTAACAGATCAGTATGGTATGCTGGTGAAGATTGATAGCTTATGTATGAGTCACCTATTATGTTACATCATAACTTTGTCCACAGTGATTATCATATAGCTATCTTGCAACAGATTTCATTGGGACCTTTGATGCTTGCCTCAAGATTTGTTTTAGTCGGGGATCATTACCAGCTTCCACCACTTGTTCAGGTTCATAGCCTACTCTGATCTTTGATAAGCCACCGTGTTTCATATGATTCAGATGAATAAGTTAGCCTCTCATATGTAGAGCGTGGAAGCACGTGAAAATGGAATGTCCATTAGCTTATTTTGCAGACTATCGGAAGCACATCCTCAGGCAATATCAGCACTGCAATGCCAGGTTCTGTCAGTTATTTTGGTGTTTGTCTACCTATGGACGTGGTTGCTTTATTTTACCTCCAACCTTGCGGTCATATAAGGTTGGTCTACCATTTTTTATGTCAGTATCGAATGTGTGCTGGTATCATGGAACTTTCAAATGCATTGATATACGGGAATAGATTACGGTGTGGTTCCTCTGAAGTTGCAGATGCAAAGCTCAAATTATCTTGTAGTAAACCTGTCACATTGTGGTTACAAGCGGTAGAGTACATCTTGCATCTTAATATGTTTAACTTTTGTACTCGTTCTTCTGGCAACATGATTTTTCTTTTTCAGATTCTGAATGCAAACAAGCCAGTCATCTTTGCAAGTACAGGTTAGTAGATCTTTTTGATTCTTGAGAAAATATCATAAATTTCAATTAAAAATCCTATTCCAATTTGCTTCTTCAGATATGCTTCCTGCTAACGAGGAAAGAGAAAATAGTATTGTAGTAAATTATACAGAGGCATACATCGTAGCAGAGGTACGGATTTTTGATCTAGTCATGGCTTTGTATTCAGCAACTTATAGTCGTGCTTCTGCCTTTATCCATATTGCCAAGTGGATCATCTAGGTGGTGTTTGTTTGTATCTGGCACTCAACTTTGCTGTCATGCCTTCACTTTTTTTCCTATCCAGATTACTAAAGAACTAATAAAGAGAGGCATTACTGGAGATGACATTGGGATCATTAGTCCATACAATTCACAGGTCAATATTATACGGCAAATTCTTGATGCTTCTATAGAGGTCCAGACAATTGACAAATATCAGGTAATGACAGGAATTAAAATTCAAGTTTGTAAGGCAGTTGTTTTATCTCGTTCATTAATTTTCTCCCCAAAAAGTTCACAATGTTTCAATAAGGAAATGGTTGCACATTCTTTTTTCCTACTTCTGGATCCTATATCAACAGTGACATGTCTCGTAAAATCTTGTGGTCTTACGTAGCAGTTATTCTTTTACAGTATTTTGTTTTTTTTTTAAGCTTATAATTTCTTTTACTTCCAATACCATTAGGAGATGATGAACTATCAATTAGTTTCATTCAAAATGTTCTTTGCTAGACTGGTTAATGAGGTCATTTTGACGAAGACTTCATTCCATGGCTCTTTCCAAAATGAGTATGGTTTGTTCCATTAATTAACACTATGATATGAGCTGCAGGGAAGGGACAAGGATTGCATACTCTTATCATTTGTACGCTCTTTGAAAAACTCCGGATCCTGCATTTCTTCTTTACTTGGAGAGTGGCATCGGATAAATGTTGCTATCACACGTGCAAAGGTTAGCTCACGCAATGAACTCAAAACTGTCAGAAGAACTTGCATTCTATTTGCAAATTGTGTTCTTTTAGTGAATATTTTTAGTCCTTAATTCTTCTGCTCATGTTCTGCGCTGCAGAAGAAACTTATCATGGTTGGATCTCGCAAAACGCTGTCTAAAATTCCATTGTTAAAGTTACTGATCGAGAAAGTAAGTGAGCAGGATGGTATTGTACATCTTTCCAACAATGATATTCCTTGCTTGGAGAAACTAAAGAAGTCCTGCAATCCAAAAAATGTACAGTAGGTGAAATCATGATCACATTGGTAATCTTTGCTCTGTAAGTCGCTCTCTTCAATCACTAGAGATTTTCTATTCCTGTCTGTTAAATCTTACATGCAAATACTCGTGCTCTTGCCTCTCAATTGATGTAATAAAATGCATATCTAGAAGCTGTGAAATAAATGATAAATGTTTTGAAGTACCTTCTGAGCAAGATGAAATGCGTTTCCAGTTTGACAGAACATTCCACAAGTATGGAGATAAATTTTGAAGGGTCGGAGCAAATTGGTAACAGATAAGAATGGTCTCTTTCAACAATTTTGTCTGGTGGTGGGGTTGACTCAACTGTGCTTGCAATTTCAACTGGCTTAAGCTCAATAATCATGTTGACGGAGCCCAATGCGTCTTCTCCAGCTCAGATAACAGTCTGTCGAGAATATTCGACGTTCCCAACATTGAATTCTTCTTGTATTCTGTTTTGGGTCCATCTGAGCACAACACGAAAAGTATCTAGTGAGCGATGGTAATTGTCAATAGCTATATATCTTAGCTGAATGGGTATTTGGAAATTTGCAAGTATCTATCAAATGGCTAATTATTTACAAGTGAAACTAGTATTTTAAATTAATGAAATCATTTGGCCTTAATTTAAAGTTTTTGTTTGCAAATTGTAATTGTGCATATTCAATTAAATCATGTATATTCTCTTGTAGCATATTATAATTCTAGGAGAAAGTAAAATGTGCTTTCAAAATAAAAGTAAATGATTTTATAAAAATTATATACCTTTTAGTAAATTGGCGTAAATAATTTATAACGGACCATTAGAAGTCTACGGGTTTCATTCACGATTAGGCTTGTGTTAGCCATCTACCTGCCAAGGATTGTTCCTACTGCTGGTCTTGAACTACATCTTGAAACACAAATTACAGATAGGGCTTGTTGCCTTTCGAAATATATGTTGTTTTTTTTTTAAAAAAAAATTGAAATACTGCATGCTTCGACTTTATTCAGTTTTGACAATTTATTCCAATTCCTCCCTACTTAGTAAGATATTTCATTTTATTATAGTAAATGTCTCTTGTCCCATCTCAATTAATTGACTGCGTTTGCTTGTAGAAAACTTACTCTTTGCTACCTAATTTAATTTTCCGTGCGTTGACTTTTGTCCCTGTTACGTTCAAGCAACGATATTTTATCTCTAGAACAAAATAAACATGCATGAGAAAAATACTTCACCAAAAAACAAGTGGCAAAATTATTTTTCATTGTTTGTATCATTT